>CAUYRH010030008.1:0-155097 GCA_963574655.1 Perodicticus potto | reverse complement strand
TCAAGCTGTCACCCTGGATAGAGTGCTGTGGCATCACAGCTCACAGCAACCTCCAATTCCTGGGCTCAAGCAAGTCTCCTGCCTCCACCTCCCAAGTAGCTGGGACTACAGGCGCCCGCCACAACGCCCGGCCATTTTTTGGTTGCAGCCGTCATTGTTGTTTGGCAGGCCGGGCTTCGAACCCGCCAGCTCAGGTGTACGTGGCTGGCGCCTTAGCCCGTTGAGCCACAGGCGCCAAGCCGGGAAGCCAACTTTTAACACATGTGCCAGCCAACATAGCAAATTTTTTTTAAAGAGACATTTAACAAATTAGGCAGGCTAGGATGTCCTTCACTCCAACTCAAATTTCTCCTGTTGAGTATGCTAGAACTTAAATCCACTTCCAAATCGATAAGGTCTTCATCAGCTGACAGAAGATGAAAGTCTCACTCCCATTATGTTTAAACTCATATATCCACTAGGAAAAAAACAAAACAGTAGCACCAAATTCAACGCAAAGTTTCCCTTTTCATTTATGTCTGTTCAGTAACGTAAGGTACTGGTAAACACTGTGTATGTCAAGTTTGTAGCAGTCATTTGGCTGGAATCTTAAGGGCATGTTCTCCATACTTTTGCCACCAAGTAAGAATTACTGAACACGAATGAGTCTGTTCCATTGTTCTAAAGCTCTCTAAGAGAAATTCCCAGCATTCCTCACAGGGCAGGGACTTTCCAGGTTCTTCATCTAAACCACTAATAATCCATCTAACCCCCATCTGCTGTTTTCCAGAGCTGAGGAAGGGTTTGCCACAGCTCTTTAACATACCCTAAGACACGGCTCGGCGCCTGTGGCTCAAGCGGCTAAGGCACCAGCCACGTACACCTGAGCTGGCGGGTTCGAATCCAGCCCGGGCCCATCAAATAACAAAGACAGCTGCAACCAAAAAAAAATGGCCAGGCGTTGTGGTGGGTGCCTGTAGTCCCAGCTACTTGGGAGGTGAAGGCAAAAGACTCGCTTGAGCCCAGGAATTGGAGGTTGCTGTGAGCTGTGATGCCACAGCACTCTATCCAGGGTGACAGCTTGAGGCTCTGTTTCAAAAAAAAAAAAAATACCCTAAGACAGCAGTACCCAACCTTTTTGGCACCACTGACTGGTTTCATGGAAGACGATTTTCCACAGATTGGGGGTAGGGGTGCCAGGATGATTCAAGAGCATTCCAACTCCGCCTCAAGTTGTCAGGCATTAGAGTCTCATAAGGAGCATGCAACCTAGATCCTAGATCCTTCCAATGCAGTTTACAGTAGAATTTGCACTCCTGTGAGAATCTAATACAGCTGATCTGTCAGGAGGCAGAACTTAGGCCAGGTGTCCTCAAACTTTCTAAACAGGGGACCAATTCACTGTCCCTCAGACCGTTGGAGGGCTGGACTATAGTTAAAAAAAAATATGAACAAATTCCTATGCACACTACACATATCTTATTTTGAAGTAAAAAACAAAATGGGAACAAATACAATTCACACCAATGCATGCGGCCCGTGGGCCGTAGTTTGAGGACCCCTGATTTAGGTGATGCAAGCAATGGGAGAGGCTATAAAAGAAGCTTCAATTGCTTGCCCACCTCCTGCTTACCTCCTGCTGTGGGCCCAGTTCCTAACAGGCGATAGACTAGTACCAGGGGTTAGGGACTGCAGCACTAAGATCAAGACCCTCATTGCTTAGAGTACTTTACCAAGTTGAATTAGCTCAGTTCTTTGGCTTGTATTTCCTCTACTTTTCCCCATTCTTTACCAATTTTAGTCACTCTTCTGAAAGCTATACAAGTTTTCTATAATGAATCAAAGTTCAACATTACTTTAATACTTATTATGTGAAGGGGGCATAAAGACATAAAGATTAACAAGGCATGGTGGTCATATACACACTTGTGGTGAAATAGACAAATTCTATATTAACTGTAATATATATGACATGCATTAACTGAAATACATGGGTAGAGATAGAAGAGGAGGATACAGCATTCCAAAGCAGAGGCTCAGAGGCAAAACACAAAACTTGTTTTCGAAGCACTGACAGCCAACAATGAAGATGTGGAACTATAAAATACAGCAAAACATAGCCCTAACTACAAGGACCCTAGAGCCTACTGAAGTGTCATTTGAAAATATTTCACAAGCTTTTTTTTTAAAGCAAAAATCTTATGTGGATATACCCAAAAGAAAACAGAGATGATGAGAGTTTCTATAGCTGGTGCTGAGAAGAGGAAGCCTCATCCCAGCCAGGCTCCCTGAGCCCTGAGATGCCTCTGCAGACCTGGAGCAGCCCAGCACCAAAGGGATGAGAGTATGTGCCCCACCACCCTCTGTGCCTTATTATGTTGTTTTGATACAACACTTAGCACACTGCCACCTACCTACACAGTTAACGCTATGTAAGTATCTGCTGAATAAAACATGAGGGCTTTGGAGTAATTTGCAAGTCCTTGGTCTAATGAATGGGAATGGCAGAGCTGTATAGGGAAGGAGCAGAACTGCCACATACAAGCCACGAAAAGTGGGATCCAAATTACCAGAATTCCAAACTAGACAAGGAGTCACAAAGGTCTGACCACTCTGTCCAAAATCCTAGGAGACAAAAAGCTCATCTTAACTACTTTTTACTTTACCCCTGTAATTCTTATTTTAGATAGTTCCATCTGCTTGCCACAGCAGTTTCTTCAAATCTTTCCTGCTTTCTTCAAACTTTCTACTCTCTCTGTACCTCCTTTCTCAAGCAGGCAGAGGATCATAGCAGCACAGAGAAAAGCACTCCTTACATTCTTGTCCCCATGTGTATCCTGCCCAAATACCTCTGGTTTCCTCTGGGATGAGGGTATTCTTACTGTCCAAAACCAACACCCTGCATCACACTGGGTCCTTAGTTCTCAGTCCAACACATTCTCCTGCATCTTCAACACTGTCTTCTTTGCTGCCTCCTCATCAGGATTCACACTGCTCCAGCTGTCACATGTAGACGGTCCCTGGCTTAAGATAGTTCAACTTAAAGATTTTCACTTTACAATGGTGAAATGGAGGCTCTCCCTGCATTTATTTTACTTTCCTTTAATAGCTAAACTTTTGCAAGGTTTGCCTACAAATTTATTCTCTCCACTTCCTCATTTTGTCATTAATACATGACAATCTGTCTTTAGTTACCACTGTCCAGAAGCCTGCCCCCCTCCCCACCCAACTGACATTTCTCAATAATCATCTACTGGTCTCTGAGGTGAAACACTGCTTATTCCATGCTCTATGGTTTCCTCCCACCTGTCTGATTATATGCCATCTGCTCTTTGGGTACCACCATTCTCTCTTAAATGTTTGCATTCCTCAGAGTTTAAGTCCTGGGCCCTTACTCACCTGCCCTAGGGGCTGAACTCTGGTGTGAAGTCCCTATTACTGGAAAGAGATGCTCAAGTAGAGGAAACAAGGAAGGAACCACTTTGCTACATACTCACATTCCTTATTTACCCCTGAGAACATTTTCATCCACTTCTAGGCTGTAATTACTGCACATATGCTAATATCCAAGTCTTAATGTACAGTCCAGTTCCTGCTCCTAGACATCAGATCTGGGTTAAAATGCATGATGCCTTACAAGCAGCTCAAATTTAAGTTCAAAACTAAATTCATCACTTTATACCCCACCCCAATCTTCTCTTCCTCTACTGTTTTTTTTCCTTTTCTTTTCTTTTTGAGATAAGAGTCTTATTTGTCACCCTCGGTAGAGTGCTGTTGAGTCACAGCTCACAGCAACCTCAAACTCTTGGGCTCAAGCGATTCTCTTATCTCAGCCTCCTGGGTAGCTGCGAGTACAGGTACCTGACACAATGCCCAGCTATTTTTAGAGATGGGGTCTCGCTCTTGCTCAGGCTGGTCTCAATCTGTGAGCTCAGGCAATCCACCCAACTAGGCGTCCTAGAGTGCTAGGATTACAGGTGTGAGCTACCATGCGCCCAGCCCTGTCCGTTGTTTTCTATTTCAATGAGTGGCAGCCCCATCACCTAGTCTCCCAAGCCTGAAGTCCAGCCTTCCTCACCAATCCACCTTCAACAATTCTTATCCCATCACCAGTGTCTTCAAGAGCCTCACTTAATCAACACATCTGGCCCAGTGTATGTCAAATAATGCTGTACATATAACCATCAAGGGGACAGGCTGAATCCTAACAGGAGATGAGAGGTAAACAAAAGGACAAGGTAAGTTCAGATTGTGATAAAAGCTACGAACAAAACAAGGTAGAGTGATGTGATAGGGGCACTAATTAGGCAGGGACAGCCAGAGAAAACGTCTCAGAGAAGTCTATATTTAAGCTGAATCTGAATGACAAACAGAAATGAGTCTCACAAAGATCTAAGCAGAGTGTTTCAGACACATGGAGGAGCCAAGTGTAAAGGTCCTAAAGCAGAAATGAGCTTGAGGTGTTCCAGAAACAGAGATAAGGCTGATGAGGCTGGGACTTTGGAACCAAGGAGGAAAGCAAGTCAAATGGGCTCAGAGGGAGGCAAGGGTCAGATAGGCCCTTATTGGCCACCATGAAAGCAATGAAAAGCCAGCCAGTGGAGCACCTCCAGAAGGCAACTAACACAATCCAATTTGAATTTTTATTGAGATCACTTTAGCTGGTAAGTGGAAAAAATAGTTTGGGAGAAGGGGAAAAACGGGCAGTAGAAAACTTGTTGGGAGACTAATAATACAGTATAATAGTCCAGACAAGAGGGGGTGGTTCTTGAGATGGGAGGAAACAAATTCTGGATATATTTTGGTGAATAAAACTTGCTGGGAGATTAGATGTTTGGGGGTGGGGGGAGAATCTAGAACAATTGCTAGATTGTTTTTAGGTATAATTTACATATATATTAAATACAGTACATGACTTAATCAGTTTTGACATATGCCTGTGGAAACCCAGAACATTTCCACCACTCTAAAAAGTTCCCTCATGTCCCTTCCCAGTTAATCCCCTTCCACCAAAGAAGCGATACCTATCCAATTTCTCCTACCATACACAGGTTAGTGCTCCCAATTCTGGAATGTCTTATAAATGGGATCATCCATTATGCACTACTTTTGTACCTGGCTTTTCACTCAGCATATTTGACATTAATCCTCATTACATGTATCAATAGTCTGCTCCTTTTTATCATGGTCTTCCATTGTATGAATATACCTATGTTTATCCATTCCCTTGCTGACAGACATCTGGACTGTTAAAGCATTCAGTTATTATGAATACAACTGCTATAGACATTCTTTTTTTGTTGTTGAGACACAGTCTCACCATGTTGCCCTGGGTAGAGTGTCATGGTGTACTCTCATACAGCTCATAGCAACCTCAAACTCTTGGGCTTAAGTGATTCTCTTGCCTCAGCCTCCCAAGTAGCTGGGACTACAAGCACCCGCCACAACGCCTGGCTATTTTCTTTGTTGCAGTTGTCACTGTTGTTTAGCTGGCCCGGGCCAGGTTCGAACCCACCATCCTCGGTGTATGTGGCTGGCACCGTAACTATGGGCACCGAGCCTGCTATAGACATTCTTACATAAGCTTATGTGTGGACATTTTCATTCCTCTTGGATAAATATTTAGAAAAGAAAACTGCTGGGTCATAGGGCAGATATATATTCAACTTTTTTGGTTTTCCCAAGCGGCTGCATCATTTTATACTGCCATCAGCAGCATAGTCAAGTTCCAGCTACCTGACTTGTAAGAGTTATTTGCTGAATAACTCCACCTATGCCACAAGCAAACTCACCTTCTTTCACCTCTTCAAATACACTTCTTTCTCCATTTTTTTTTTCCAGGCCTATAGATATACTCCCAGGACACTTTTCTCCTCACCCCATCCCTTTTGCTATTTATTCGTTCAACAAATATCCTGAAGGATGAGAAAAGGTTGAGCTGACCAGAGTGTTCTGGATCGAGGAAGGAACATATAAAAAAGCTCCTATGGGCAGGGGACAAGCTTACCACCTTCACAGAGGACTGAAGAAAGCGAATGCAACTGGAGGACAGGGAGCAAAAGTAGCAGCAGAGGTAGGCTGGAGCCAGGCTCTTCTGAGTCTTGTAAATCAGGGGGAGGGGTCTGGATTCCCTTCAAAATGCTACGGGGAACTACTGAAAAGAGCTGACATAGGAGAGAGACAGATGACTCCCGAATGCTCTGGGCAAAGTGGAACAGAGGCAGGCAGGAGGAGAAATGGGAGGCCATGTTAAGAGGTCATCACAGTGTTCCAGGAAGGGTGGTGGTGGCTAAGGTAGAGACAGCAGAGGTCAAAGAGTGTCATATTATGGAAGTTGTGTTAGGGAAATAGTACCAGACAGTAGCTTGGCGATGGATTAAAGGGGGTTAGAGAAAAGGAGGAATCTGATCAGAGAAACTGGGTAGGTGGCAGAGACATTTATGGAAAAGGGGACAAATAGGAGAGTTTATGAGGATTAATTGTTCACCTTTGGAATTATGAAGCTCAAAATACCAGTGAAATATTTAAGCAGCCATGTCAAGCAGGAGTTGAAGGAGCTAGAAAAGATCTACCTGAATAGATCAATATGGGGTCAACAGCTTATGGACAATCATGACAGTCTAAGGATACCCAAGATCATGCAGCAGAAAGTAGACTGAAAAAAGAGGGCCTGGAGAATGCCAATGGTCAACCAGAAAAAGGGCAGAACAGGCCACAAAGGTGGGAAGAGATAGCTGAGATAAGCCAGTTGAGGAGGAGGTACATGGTCCTCCTCTAAGAAGCCGCCAGTGACCTTTCAAGTCAAGGGTATACACCTGTACAGCGTCTTCTATTCCCTGTCAGAGCACTTTTGTTTTTTGGACTTTTTTTTTCTTCCCAAGATAGGGTCTCGGTCTGTTGCCCAGGCTGGAATGTAGTAGCACAATCAAAGTTCACTGTAACCTTGTAACTCCTAGGCTCATGCGATCCTCGTGCCATAGCCTCCTGAGGACCTGTGACCATAGATGCATGCCACCACACTTGGCTAATTTTTTTTTTTTTTTTTTTACCCTTTTGTAGAGACAGGGGTCTTACTATGTTGCGTAGGCTGGACTCCAACTCCTGGCCTCAAGTAATCATCCCACCTCAGCCTCCCGAGTGGCTGGGATTACAGGCTCTCAGAGCACTTCTGATACCTACTTAATTGCCCTTCTCTACTGGGCAGATATTTGGGACATTAAAGCAAAAGGATTGGAGGGACCAGTCCTGCTCTAGTACAGGGCCTTGGGTACACAACATAACACAGAATGCTGGTTTAATGGACAGCTACCATTTTCTGATAGCCACTAGCAGGTGGCTTTACACTTTTCCTATGTTAGTTCCTTTTCCCAGCAGTGCAGGGGAAGGTGTATCTCTATTGGACAGATGAGGAAACTACAGCTCGGGCAAAAAGCGCAAAGTCACTCATACTAAGTGATGGGGCCACAGTGAGGTCACACATCCTCCTTCACATGCTCTGCTGCCTCCATTAAGCTCATCACATGGCATTTCACATTACTGCCAAAGGGTGTAACGTCTGTCCCCAGGTAAATTGGCCTGCCACAGCACTAATTCAGGGAAAAGCCCAGGCAAGTAATCTGAGTCTTCCTCTTCAGAATCCCTACCCTTGTCAGGAATAATGAGCATCTCCAGACTCTCAAAGTAATGTTTCATTACTTCATTAGGGCACTTTTAAACCTAGCAATGAAATCTGGGCTTTTCTAAACTGAGTTTTGGAGTAAAAGAATTTAAGACTCTGGGGCCTTAACTCTTTAATTCTAGAAACCAACTTTAGTCACCCATGATAACTTTCCTTCTACATCTAAAAGGCTTTACTTTAACTGAACAACTACCTATTGCTGACCATGGCAAAAGAAGAGTTTTTCCATGTCCTCCATTCTGGACCAAAACATAATCAGGAGGAGAGAAACCAATTAAGACCTAAGAGGCCAACATCTTTGTGAAAAGTGTAATAGTAGTACCTTAAGTCAATACACTAGCACCCAGAAGCTTCCCTCCTCTGCCCAATTATCAATCCTCTAGTAAGAGCATGGGGTATAGCTGACAAAGAACAGAGTTCTATCCTTGATTCTGTCAATATAAAGCTACATAACTTTGGGCAAATCACCACTTTCTCCACCTCTTTCTTGAACTGCAAAGCCAAAGGGTTAGACTAGACAATTTCTTAAGTTTCTCCCAGCTCTAAAATACTACAGAGGGTGGCGCCTGTGGCTCAGTGGAGTAGGGTGCCCGCCCCATATGCCAGAGGTGGCGGGTTCAAACCCAGCCCCTGCCAAAAACAGCAAAAAATAAAAACAAAAATAATAATAAAAAGAGTATATTCGGAGGGCTCAATAGCATTTAAAAAACAAAATAAAATAAAATAAAATACTACAGAGTATGGGAAGGGTGGGAGAACTCATGCTTGGATGTCAGCTGGCTGGGAAAGACTGAGAGGATGAGCCCTTCTGGCTCTGGGTAACAAAGCCTGTTTGACTTGCACTGTTTCTCCCCTGCCAGAATCTCTGCTTAGGGCTATCCTTGCTTCCTTTGACATTCCCACACCCAAGTTCCACTCAGTCACTTGGGATTCTCTATTTGAAGCAATACCTAGCAAAATGCCCTATAAACAAATTCACTATTTGCTGGCTTCACAAGTACAATGTGAATTCACAAAGTACAATGATTCCAGCACTCCAACCCAACTCCCTAGCAAAGAAACTTTAACACAACCAACGAATGTTTCCTACGTTGCCCAGTATACACGTCTACATTTTTTATCCAGATGATTTTTTTTTTCTTTTGAGACAGAGCCTTAAGCTGTCACCCTGGACAGAGTGCTGTGGCATCACAGCTCACAGCAACCTCCAATTCCTGGGCTCAAGCGAGTCTCCTGCCTCCGCCTCCCAAGGAGCTGGGACTACAGGCGCCCGCCACAACGCCTGGCCATTTTTTGGTTGCAGCCGTCATTGTTGTTTGGCGGGCCCAGGCTGGATTCGAACCTGCCAGCTCAGGTGTACGTGGCTGGCGCTTTAGCCCGTTGAGCCACAGGCGCCGAGCCCAGATGATTTTTTTAAAAGCAGACAACAGTCCTCTTTTTTAGCATTCACAAGGCACCACCAGTGATCTCCCTAAAGTTCTTTTGAGCCAGGTCCTTACTCACAAAGCATAAAGATATAAACAAGGGAAGACTTCAGCCCACTTCCATGCTTTGCCTTGATTCTCAAGATGCTCAGGGCTAAAGGAAATTATCTACTTTAATACCATTTTCATCCATCCCACAGATCAAGATCAACCATTTTGCTGGCAGAAAAGGTTTCAGAACAGGGAACATCTTTGTGGCCACTCTAAAATAGCAACCTCCTCAGTCGCTATCTTTTCTTTTTTATTCTTGTCACAGCTATTATCACCACCTGATGTTTTTATTCATTTATTGTTTATAGTCTCTATCATAGGCTCTTTCTTCCCCACCTTTGCATCTCCTATGCTTAGAATATAAACACTTGCTAATGAAAATCAAAACACACACAGGAGGACCTTAACCCACATTCAGGAATGTGATGTTCCAGTGTGGAAACCATCTTCTAATCAGGCTAATATTCAAGTGTTCCATGAATTTCTACCCTTCCTATAGAAGAGCTTACATGTACATACTGGAATAAAGATATTTCCCCTAGTAGCTAATGTTTTCTCACTCTTAATACCCCACAATGAAACATCAGATAGTAAGTCACAGATAGACAAATAACTCAAGTTATAGTTCGGTTTCCTGGTGGGTAGTGTGTGTTACCTACAAAGCAAACACAGCTTTAGTGCAGAGAAGTACTAATTGTGTTTGTTGTTATGAGAACCTCTTCACCCACAGTGCAGGTACCATGGGTGTTAAAGGATATTCTAACAACGTAACCAATAATCAAGCTACCCAGTACAATGACTAAATTATGCTCTAACTATGAAAGGTTTGATTTTGTTATATTGTATTCCAAATGTAGAAATTTGGTGTACTGTTTAATTTCAATATAAATAGAATTTTATTACTCTTTTTTTTTTTTGAGATAGAGCCTCAAGCTGTCGCCCTGGGTAGAGTGCCATGGCACCACAGCAACCTCCAACTCCTGGGCTCAAGCGATTCTCCTGCCTCCTGACCTCCCAAGTAGTTGGGACTACAGGCGCCCACCACAACGCCTGGCTTTTTTTTTTTTTTTTTTTGGTTGCAGCCATCATGGTTGTTTGGTGGACCCAGGCTGGATTTGAACCTGCCAGCTCAGGTGTATATGGCTGGCGCCTTAGCTGTTTGAGTCACAGGTGCCGAGCCTATTTTGTTACTTTTTTATACTTCCACAAAAGAAAAAAGGAAGGCAGGAGAGTCAGAAGCCCTGAACAGATCTAATCAATACTAAGATGCCTTAAACATACTCCCCCCTCCCCTGAGGAAGAGTCCTTAAGGGACATTAGGACAAAAATTGTCTTTGGTAAATACATCTTTTGAGTCTCACCTGGTCAAAATGAGAATAGTCACCATAATACGATTCTGCGCATTGTAAACTAGGAACATAGACAGGAAGAAACAGCCCTTTATGTATTATATCACTCTCTGAGCTGATAAAAAAAGTTTTCAGCTCAAGACATAATAACAGGATTGGGTAAAAAGATTTATAGACTAAATCTCAAGTTTATTGACAAAACTGACCAGACAGGGAGAAAGTAAAAGTTTGGAAAATTCCCAGGGGTGACAAAAGTGCAAGCCGTCACCAAACCCACGCTTTCCAGTATTTTACCTGAATCCAGATTTCAGCTTTAAAAAAATAAAAGAGGAACACAGCAAGAAGCCTGGATTCCAGGGCCACATCTACCACTAGCTGATTTGTGCCTTAAGCAGGAAATTCTTAACAAATCTAGTACAGTACAAGCTTTGGAGCCAAGGGGAGGAAGGTTACATCTAAGCCCTCTCACTAGCCCTATGACCTCTCGGGGAAAGGAAGGATGATCAATCTGTCAGTTCTGCTGGGTAGATGTTGTAAGACAATTCAAAATGTTTTGGTTAAGTCAGTTGCAATGACTCACACCTGTAATCCCAGCACCCTAGGAGGCCAAAGAAGGTGGACTGCCTGAGCTCACAAGTTCGAGACTAACCTGAGCAAAAGTGAGGACCCCCACCCCCACCATCTCTAAAAAACCGTCAGGTACTGTGGCAGGAGCCTATAGTCCCAGCTACTTGGAGGTTAAGGCAAGAGAATCGCTTGAGCCCAAGAGTTTGAGGTTGCTGTGAGCTATGACGCTATGGCACTCTACCACGGGCAAAAAAGTGAGGCTCTGTCTCAAAAAAATGCTTTGGACAGAGTCTAGCATAAAATTTTTTTATACAAACGTTAGCAACTTTTTGCTATCTACAGGATGAGTAGATAATCCAACTCTAATTTCTTGGTATAAATATATGTGATCACTTCAATTATGTTCCATTTTATTTTACAGAGTTAAAAAAAAAAAGTATACCACTAAATATGGAACCTAAAAGCTGTGTCTGACATCTTACCAATTTTGCTAACCTTCTCCTGCACGAACACACACACACAAATTAAATTACCTCACTAGAAGTTTTATAACAATATTTTTCTCATAAATTGTAATACAAGCATAAGATACTTTGTGATAATTGCTTACAACTGAGTAACTAAGATTTTTTAAATCCCACACTGAACACAAGTAGTAAAACAAGCATAAGATACTTTGTGATAATTGCTTAGGATCTGAGTAACTAGGATTTTTTAAATCCCACACTGAACACAAGGTCATAACTCAAATCATAACATAGAATAAATGCTTATTTGGGAAACTCCAAATAATCTATGTAGTTGTGTAAGTGTCTGCCTATGTCACACACCTATGGTAACATACAAGAAAACTCCCACTAAACCATTTCCAAATCAACATTATAAGCACATACCCCTGTCCATCACACATCACAGTACTAGAAATTTAAGAGAAATCCTGAGGTTGGTCCAGAAGTACTCACCACTCAAAAGTATGGCCTAAGGCCTTCACACATCATAAAATCAGTGAAACTAATTTGGGCTCTTCAGCATCTGAGAGTGAGCATTGGGGCTACTATTAAGGAATAAATCGGGGATGCAGACAATTAGTGCACCCTGAGGTGACAGTTAATTCCACTAACACACCATCTCACAGGGGATATTATGGCATTCCCCTCCTCCCACTAATTTGAGAATACTGAAGCTGGAAATTTCAAAAGTTAGCTAAATGTCCCTTGAAAGAACTTTAATAAAATCCCTCCACAATCTCCTATACAAATAGAGGAAAATGTTGGAACTCCTTTGAGCCAAGCAGCATACAGAGATCTAATCAAAAGTTACCCACATTTCCCAAGCAGCCAAATGTTCTCTGAAGTCATTTTTCTGATAACTTCTTCCAGAAAGACAACAAAAATATAAAGTGCATTCTGCATCAGCTAGAACAATACAATACATTTTCTGTTCTGAAACAAAGAACAGCACCTGGGACTTCTGTACCCTGACCAAGTTGTATGCTCTGTTGGAAAAGGAAGAGGTTGGAAACCAGAAGATTGGCTTTTGAAAGTCAGCTAAGCTAAGTAAGCACAACCTGCATTTCTCAGAAAAGCTGCCTATGGCTAAAATGAGAGCACAACTTGGGAGAGACTAAAAAACAAAACCACAAGCCCGTGCAGCGTCTGACCTGGTAGGATTTTCATTTAACACGTGAGGAAACTGGGACACTAAGAGGGTAGGTAACTTGCCCGAGGCTGCGGATTATTTGGTGGCGAAGCTGGAAGCACATCCCTGGTCTCCTGGGTTGGAATTCAGTACACTTTCCCCATCCACCAAGCTGCTACCCCTTGTGAGATGTTTTATAAAACTCTCCACTCTTCACTGAAGCTGTTAACATTTATTAAGCTGTCCAATTATTATTCAACGATCAGCCTGTTAGATAAGACGTCGAAAATTCCATCCATCTTCGAGGGGAAAAAAAAACAAGGGTGAAAAAAAGTCCTAATTTTGACCCGACACCTGAGGTCAAACTAAAGGTTTAAACGTAGATAGTGCTAGTATCCCACAAAAACAGACAATATTCCCCAGCCACAAACCGAGGAAGACGGCCGCTCCTGCGCACCGCCCCCCTCGCCCCCCACCCAACTAAATTCCACTTCCATCCCCGCGCACGGAAGACTCGGCATCTACAGTCGCAGCCGGAGAAAATCGGCGGGGTCGGTCAGTTTCATTCAACCACCACTTTCCCCGTCCGAAAGAGAGAAAAAGCTTAGATAGAGCCTCCGGTCCCCAAAAGAGCGCTCCCTAGCCCACAGAGACCCCCGTAGCCCACACCCTGCCCGGCTCCCGGCGGCGGGGGAGGGGAGAAAGCCCCATACAGGAAGTGTGTCCTGCGCTCTGCTCCCCGCGCCGAGACCTTGCGCTCTGCCAGCGGGTACCTGCCCTCCGCCCCCAACAGGCGAGAAGTAGCTGCGTCCACATGGCTATAAACGGCCCCGTCCCTCCTGCGGCCTGAGGCGCGCTCCGACTCCCGGGAGCCCCAGCGAGGCTCCTCCTGCCTGGCCTTCCGCTCCTCTGGCCTCGCCTCCAACCCGCAGCGAGGAGGCGAGCGTCCCTAGTCCCCCCGGGGCTGTTAAGGAACCCGGGACAAGTGCCGCTGACCCCGCTGACCCCAGGGCGCCGCCCGCTCACGCCCGCCGCCTTTGCACCCAAGACCATGATGAGCAGGTACCTCCCCCCAACCTGCACTCTCAAGCTAGGACCGGACCGAAACACCTCAGCCCTCTGACGCCACACCGGACCCCTTAGCCCCAGCACCTCGAGGCTAGGCCAAGCCTAGGACCCCGCCCCGCACTCCTGGGTCTGGCCGGGCAGAAACATTCCCTCAGCACCCTAAGCCCTCGCGCGGAATCTCAGAGTCTCAGTACTCCCAGATCGGGCCGGGACCTCTTGCCTCTCAAGCCGGACACCCCGTCCTGGCCCCAGCCCCCAGGCCCGACCCTTCCCCTCCCCCGTCAGGCCTGGACGGCGGTTACCTGCGGGAGCCCCCCGCCCCGTCCCTCGGCCTCCGCCGGGGGCGGGAGGGGAGGGAGCGGCGGCTGCGGCGGGCGGCGCTGAGCGGGGTGGGGGTGGGGGTGGCTCCGCCGCCTCCAGCTCGGGCACCCCGGCCGGCGGCGGGCGGCCTGGGGCCGCGGCCCCTCGAGGCTCGCTCCGGCCCGCGCGCTCGTTTCTCTGTCGGGCGCACCTCAGGGCGGGCTCCCCTGGCGGAGGCCGCGGCCGCCTCTCAGGGGCCGAAAGCGGCTCGGTTCGGGGTTTTTTCTCTCCATTCTCCCAACACACAGGAAATAACAGAGCGTCAGGTGACGGCGCGCGGCCAATGGGGAGGCTCTGGGCCGCGGCGCGCGGGCGGGCGGGAGGGCGCGCGGCGGGGCGGGGCGCGCGGCGGGGACGGGGCGGCAGGGGGCGGGACCGGGCGCGCGCGTGCCCACCCGCGTGCGGCGGCGTCGAAGCCAGCGCGCGCCGGGCCGGGGCTGCGGAGACTTCGGCCCGGGAGACCCCATCCCAGTGGCCGAGTCCCACAAGGTTCCTCTCGGCAGCTTCAAGACACAGCACGCCGCCCGCCCAATGCCGTGTTGGCCCGCGCCTGGGGCCGTCTTGCGGATGGCCACAAGCCAACTTTCTGTGGAGTTGGTGGCCCGGAATCGCTCTTTGAGATTTCTGGAGTTCCCTGGAGACTCCAACGCCAGAATCGCGCCTCTGGCAGCCGGCGGGCCAAGGACTGGTCTCCTGCTCTTGACCTTTTCAGTCGGGCGGGGCATAGGGGCGGCTATTGCCCGCCAAGAGTCCTTTGGGCCCGGGGCAGCCTGCCGGCCTGGTTCTTTTGCCACCTCTGCCCGTGGTGCCAGATGTCCTTGGATGCACGAGTTGGTTTCTCTCTGAGCCTCAGTTTCCTCTGCAATAAAAACGACGAGGGAGGCCCATCTCACGTGGAAAACAGACACTCTACAGACGACAGCTGCATTACAAAGCTGCAATGCCTGGCTGGCAGAACCCAGGGTCCATGATTGATTTGGAGATAAGGCAGAGTATTTGTTGTGCCAAGTCTTCAACCTGGTCCTAGCCTTCCTTCATAAACCTGCTATGTTTATAGAGGAAAGGAAGGGCTTGACTTTTTAAGAAAAGCTCAGCTGTAGAACCACTGTGTGAATGTTGATGCCATGTGGCCCACTGCCATCAAAAGAAAGACAGGCCAGGTGCAGTGGCTCAGGCATATGGTCCCAGCACTGTGGGAGCCCACACAGGAAGATTGGTTAAGGCCAGGAATTCCAGACCAGCCTGGGCAACACAGCAAGACACCAGTATCTGCAAAAAATAAAATTAGCCAGGCTTGGTGGTGTGTGCCTGTAGTCTCAGTTGCTCAGAATGCTGAGGTGACGGGATCCGTTTACTCCAGGACTTTGAGGGTAGGATGAGCTATGATGATGCCACTGCATCCAGTGTTGCCTGCATCCAGACAACAGAGCAAGACCCTGTCTCTAAAGAAAGAAAACAGTGAGAAGGCCAGCAAGGGCAGGATATGTCTGATGTATTTGTGATACTGCCTTTGACCTTTGACCTGGCCAAATACTCTCCCCATTTTGGGCCTCAGTTTCCTGTTGGTGAAGAAGATTTGCATTAGATGTCCCTAATGTTTGCTAAAATTGCTGATTCTAAATTAGGTTCCCATCTGTCCTAGATGTTAGGGGAGTATATGGCTTCCTCTCCTGAAGCAACACCCAACTTGAAAATAAATTGAGATCAGGAAAGTGCTTCAGGCAGGAGATGGAGACTGACAGGAACCAAGTGTGGCCTAGGGCCTAGATTTCAGTATACTTGAGGTACATGATTCCCTAGGGCCTGGCTTTGCCCTTTCACCTCACTAATACTTTGCCTTTTCACCTCATTAATAGCCAGAGGCATTAATGCTTTACTTCATCTCAGACCACCCAAAGCAGGTCCCAGGATTGGAGGCAGTGGCTGAGGTGGTCTGGGATCTCTGGCAGGAGGAGGTGGTTAGGGAAGGCGGTGATTTCTCCTGGCTTTTGTCTAGTTTCTTAAAGTAGAAGCCAGCTCCAGCACAGGTCGGGAGTATTCCTGGGGACCTGATTCCCCAAATACTTCCTGCATGCCAGGCAGAGTGCCAGGCTCTTCCAGGGCAGAGCTGAGCAGGCTGCTAGGCCCTGCCCTCTGGCTATTCCATTGTTTTTCTAACTATAAGTTTCATTTTCAAATTCTCAGGCCCCAAGGCTTAAGGCCAGTGCCTGGCTTCTGCTTAGGTCAGAGCTGCAGAAGGAAAGATACAGGAACTCCCAGTACAGATCCATGTTTTCTGAACAAAAATAGGAGAATGCAGGGGAGCTTCCTGAAGGCTGAGTGTTGGAGACCCCCTCAATTTCTTGAGAAAATTCAAGAAGAAAAGTGAAACCCTTTTCTTTATAAGTCTCCTGCCCCATCATTCCGCCCTTCTTTCCCTTCTTAGCTCACTCATGTCTCAGATGGGAGGCTGGGAGGATGGTGACAGTCTGGCACAACTGCATTCAAAAGGGAAAGAATGTAGACAGATAACCAGAGTCTAGGCTCTTGTCAGCTCCTGCCTCTCATGACCCAATAATCCCCTCCCCACTCTTTCAGATCCTGCCAGAACATTGCCCATCTGACCCTCACCTAGACACTTCCCCAGTCCTAGGACCAGGCCAGCAGGTGTGGTCTGTCACTTTCCCTTTTGTAACCATTTGGGAAAAAAACATGTATGGGCATAATGGCTAACAGACAGATTTGGATTATGGTTACGCTTGTGCTGTGTAGCCTCGGTCACTTTCCCTCTCTGAACCTTAGTTCTTTAGCTGTAAAATGGAGAAAATACTACTTATTTGTATGGTATTGTAGCAATCTAAAGAGATCTGCATAAACAATTGAGGACAGTACTAGGTATACATTAACACTAGGCACAAAGTTCTATGATGTGGACACAATGATACATGTGTAGTCTGTGGCTCAGAGACAGTAAGTTACTGCCCAAGATCCTGTGGTAGCAGGAGCTCAGTAAGTGGGCACCCCTTCCTCTTTGATCACATTGGTCTCCCATTGTTCTCTCATAGCCTCAAATGCATGGATCCTGTTTTCCTACCATATTGGAGCTCTTTAAGGAAAGGACTGTAGACCAGTTGGGGTTTTGTTCCCTTTCTCCCAGTCTACTCAAAAAATACTTATTGAACTGAATCAGTGTATCAGTTCCTGGAGCAAAATTAATCCTTTCTCTCCTCTCTGGCTTAAGGATGGCTTTTGGAAACCCTGTGTCACTCCTTTTATTACAAATTCCTCTGCCCTCCTCCAGGCGCCTGGGCCACTCCGGGATTACAAATGGAGCCTTCTGCCTCTAGGTCACTGATTCTGCTACCATCTGTCAGCATGGATTGATTGAGGAGACTGGCCCTGCTCCGCAGATCAGTGACTTGTGTGAAGTGAGCCAGGGAGTCAGTGCCTTCAGCAGCTGGCAGATGTCCTCTCACTTACTGGCTCTCTTGAGCACACATATTGCCCTCACCTTTATCCTTCAACAAGCCCCCACTCTCCTTCCTCTTGGGAAGGACCACCTACTACCTTGACCATGCAGGAGGAGGGAGGCCTGGATTTCCTGCTCACAAGCTCCGGCCTTAGTCTTCCAGGAGGCAATATACAAAAGCCTCTGGTTAACAGAGTAGGAAACTCCTCACAACATTCCTGTCCAAACTGCAGAGGTGGGGATCCTTTGTGGGCAGGCCTTCATTCCACATGGAGTCCCTGCTGTGTGCAAGGCTCTCGGCCCTGTGGGAACAGGCATGGGGTCTTAGAACAATTCTTTCTAGGGCAAGGTCAGTGAAGTCTCTAAAACTAAGAGCGGAAGGGCTTCCAAACAGAGGGCCAGGGAATGCCAAGACTTAGGAGATGTGGGGAATAGCCACCTGCTGTGTCCAGGAGTCTGTGCCCAGTGCAGGGGTTGGGGAGAAAGGCTGAGGCTGCAGATTTGAGCAAGAGTGGGATCCTGTAGGCCCTTGTTATCTGTGATGGTAGTCTAGGCATGAATTTGTTTCACAGGGTCTCACAGTAACCTCTGCTTACCAACTTTGTCCCTCTACTCTGCCCTCCAGGGTGGAAGCTGTGGCTCTCTCATCTTGAGCACCTACCGGTCACACTAGGCTGTTTATGAATGTGTCCATCTTTCCCATTGGACACGGTGGACTGTGAGCACCTGCAGGAGACCTCTGCTTCCCTTAGGTCTCTAACATCGTATGCAGAATAGGGTACCATGTCCACAAAAATGATGTCAATGATAGTGATACAGCCCAGAGCAGTGGTTCTCAACCTTCCTAATGCCGCGGCCCTTTAATACAGTTCCTGTGGGTCAAGACCCACAGGTTGAGAACTGTTGGCCCAGAGGAACCCGAGCTTACTATGAACCAGGCACTATGCAGATTACCTTTATCATCCTAGTTAGTATTTGCAACAACCAGATGAAGTTGGTACTATTATCACCCTCATTTTACAGATGGGACCACCGACATGCAAAGAGTTTAAATAACTTATCCCAAGTCACATAGCTTAGAAGAGGCCAAGCTAGTATTTGAACCCAAGTCTTCAGAGGTTGTAGTCTTAACCACTAAGCTTCCCAGCACTCAGTAAACAATGGAAAGATGAATATGGAAAATTAATGGGTCCAAAAGTCTGCAGGCAGATAGTGAAACAAACATTAGAGGACATCAGGGTCAGTGCCAGCCTCTCCCACAGGAGCTAGGCAGTTGGGGGCCTCAGACTTTCGACTTTCAGACCCCATACCTGGAAGACCCGGCCTGGCCCAGCAAACAGCAGCTGCTGTGTATCAGCTTGCTTGTCTTCCCACAGGACAACAGTGGTAACACCCAAGGAGATACCAAGAAACAGCAAGCCCCTGTAGCCTGGTTACCTAGGAGACTGCCCCCCAGCTCCCACCCTCACACTCACTGCCCCTGGATTCTCACTGGACGGTTACTAACATGTGGTGCCAGCACAGGTCACTGAGCTGGGAGCTAGCCTGGTCTTAGGAATGTGTGACCTTCAGCAAATCGTGCAATGGCTCTAAGTCTCCATTTCTTCATCTATAAAGCGGGACAGGTAGAGGGAGGGGTTGAGTGCTCTGCCTGCCTCCAGGGTGTGGGGCTGTATCTGGGCGAGCACATTGGCTCATCACAACAGCCCTATCAGGCAAGGATTGTCATCTTCATTATCCAATGTAAGCAAGGGGTGCACAGAGGTAAAGAGACTTGCCCAAGTCACACAGCTGGCAAGAGGCAGAGCTGGGATTTGAACTCAGCCTTCTGGATCGCAGTTTGAGTCACTCGGCATTACAAAGAGTTAAAGTGAGTGAAGAAATAATGATCTAACAATAGTACTGACAAAGGCATGTTCTAAGCACCTTACCTGCATTAACTTGATTAATCCTCGCAACAACCCTATGAAGTGGACACTCTTCTTAGCTAATTTTGCAGATGAGGAAACTGAGGCACAGAGCAGGTAGGAGGGGGCAGAGCTGGAATTCTCAGGCTGCAGAGCCCCTGCCTCGCTTTATCACAGGATAACAATAGGGAGGTTCCTTTCCATTGGGATTATTTCTGCTTGAAAGCTCAAGACTTTCAGCCACATCATTGTCTGGGCTCCACAGGAAGGCAGTGCCGCATGCTGAGGCATGCTGGGAAAAGACTTTGTTCCATCCTGTTTTGTTGACATGCTCTTCATTTTTAAGCCTGAAACCTAAGCTTCCTGCTATGAATTCAAACCGTGGAGAAAAATGCAGCCATGATAACACTATGACTTCCTGAGCCTTCAGTGTTCCCTGTGCTTGGGGCTCCGTATGTGCCACTTAACCTTAACCTTCACAACACCAGAGCAGGCCCCCATTTCACAGCTGAAGAAAATGAAGCCCAAAGTTGCTAAGAAGATTCCCAAAGGTGCACAGCTGCTAAGACGTAGATTTGGGATTTGTCTTCAGGTCCTTGAGAATCTTGACTCTTGTCCGTATCTGCTGCCTCTCCAGAGGCATGAAGGTTGGTCTTGTTTGCCAGGCATTGAATGAAATGTTTCTGCCTGTCTTCTGCCACGGAATGACCCTTCATATTGAGATTCCTGGGCCACCTAGAAGGACCCCAGATGCAGAGATGGATGCCGAGAAATGTGGACAGATATTCCACTCTGTCTTACCAGCGACTTGAGAATAGCTGCCCTGCCAGCAAGGCAACTGTCTTCTGGAACTGGCCATGCCTGTGAGGTTCCTTACCACTGCCCTGCATCCCCCTGAGAGAGGATAACTGCCGCAGCTCTGCCCAGGGAACAGAAAGCAGGAAGAGCCACAATTCTCAAACTCTCAACTGGTCCTCCTGACTGCAGCCTATTTTCTAGCCCAACTTTCCCTAAGCAAACTCGTGCTACAGTTATCCAAAGCTGGTTCTGACCGTACTCTCCCTGGTTCAAAAGTTCAGAATTCAAGTTTATTTCCATCTTCCTGGAATAGAAAGCCCTTGTCTGGATCTGCTTACCTTTCCAACCTTCTTTCCACATGTCATTCTGCTTCTCTGCCAAACCTACCAAGTGGTTTCCCTGTCTTGTGCCTGTCTACTTCCTCCCTACCGATGGAAACTATGCCTTCTTTCAGTTCTTACCCAAATGCTATCTCCTCCACAATGCCTTACCTTAATACTTATCATACATTCATTCAACAAACATTTTTTGTTTGTTTGTTTTGAGACAGAGCATCAAGCTATCGCCCTGGGTAGAGTACTGTGGCATCACAGCTCACAGCAACCTCCAACTCCTGGGCTCAAGCGATTCTCCTGCCTCAGCCTCCCAAGTAGCTGGGACTACAGGCGCCCGCCACAATGCCCGGCTATTTTTTGGTTGCAGCCATCATTGTTTGGCTGGCCCGGGCTGGATTCGAACCCGCCAGCTCAGGTATATGTGGCTGACGCCTTAGCCGCTTGAGCCACAGGCGCCAAGTCCATTCAACAAACATTTGATTGATCCCTTATCATTGGTTGATAACAGCCATGATATGCATTAGTAAGAAAGTGAGGCAGGGGTCGCCACCTGTAGCACAGTGGTTACAGTGTTGGCCACATACTCCAAGGCTGGTGTGTACGAACCCCGCCCAGGCCAGAAAAGCAATAATTACAAATGCAACATAAAAATAGCCGGGCATTGTGGCGGGCACCTGTAGTCCCAACTACTTGGGAGGTTGAGGCAAGAGAATTGCTTACGCCCAAGAGTTTAAGGGTGCTGTGAGCTGTGACACCACGGCACTCTACCTAGGGTGACATAGTGAGACTCTATCTGAAAAAAAAAGAAGAAAGCGAGGCAGGTGCACAGGTATATAATAGGGACGTTGAGTCTTGGGGATCCAGGACATTTGGGCTGAGACCTTAAGGACAGATAGGAAATAGCCACATGGTAAGGTTAAAAGGGAGCTCCAGGCAGAGCGGGCACCACGTGGGCAAAGGCCCTGAGGCAGAAGAGACCAAAGAAATTTCCAGGAAGAGAAAGGAGGCCACCGTAACTTATGTGAAATGAGAAAGTTGGAGATGCAGCTGGAACAAGATGGTACAGGTCACAAGAGACTCTGGGACTCCATCCCCAGGCAAAAGGAAAAAGTGTTGAAGAGAGCAGAGGACACAGCCAACATTCATTTATAAGTGATCTTGCCCGGTGGCTGACCCTCTTCTGAGAAGCCCAAGCCCCACATCAAGTCCCCTGTGAACCTCAGTCATCTGGTCATTTGGACGCCAAGTCTTTGCATCCCCTCCTCCTAGACTGAGCCCTCGGGGTAGGGCTGAGCACTTGTCCTCTGGCCTTTCCCTATTAGCCAGCCCAGAGCTTGGCACATAAAATTGCTTCAAAAATGTGCAAGAGGAACTAATGAACAAGACAACGTGCCAGCATTTCTCCTGTAAGGGGAAGGGTTTTAGTGAGGCCACAACTCAGGGAGCAGAACCAGTCTCCCTTCAATGTCCAGGCCCAGAATCAGCACACAGCATGACAGTGCACCGACCTCTGCCCGTGGAGGTCCTATGAATGACCAGAAAAGGCTCTCAGCACTTGCAAGATGCTCTCCAGTTGACAGAGAATATTTCACATGAGCAATCTCAGCCCTTTGAGGTGGGCGTGGTTACTGCCCCGCTTTACAGATGAGCAAACTGAGGCCCAGGAAAGGGAGGGTCCCCAGCAAGTCATGGCAAAACCAAGACTAGAACCTGACCAAAGTTCAGGCTATGGATGGCCCCCACAGGGTTAAGACAGCTTTCCAGATATTTCTTTCAGAACTATTTTAAAGTGACATATTTCCTCAGGATGTCTGTCACGCCAGCAGTGGGAGCCAACACACCAATTCTCAGAGGCTGTTCCCTCTGTGTGTCAGATCCACTCACTCAGCTCCCAGGCCCCGAGGCTGGTGCTGTTTACCCAGCACCTACTGAAGCTCACACCAAGCCCTGGGCCCTGGCAGTCTCCTCCTGTGCCCGGGGCAGGTACCGGCTAAATACTGAGGGAACAGAGGAACCTGAGCTGATTGGAGAGGCCAACAGCAGAGAGCATCCCTACAGCACTCCCATATGCCAGCATCACCTGCATTAACTCAGATCCCCACAGCGGTGCAAGCTAAGAACTATTGCCATTTGCGGGTGTGGAAACTGAGGTTCTGGGCAATAAATAATATAATTAACCTGAGTGTGCAGCAGAGCCAGGATCTGCCCTTAAGCAAACCCATATACCAGCTAAGTGCGGGTGAGCGAACACAGCGTGTGCTGGGGAGCGGTCACTGGATGTTCCTTGGGGGCCATGACGGTGCAGAGGCACCCCCCACGCATGATGATCACTACTCCCATTATCAATACATCCCCCTGTGAGCAGGTAATGACAAGCCTGCATAATGACTACCTCAGTATTGTGTTAGCAGGGGATTACCACATATCTCCCCCATGGGTCTCTGAGCTCCCGGTATTAGAATCTGCCACAGTAGGAGGTGGGTGTGAAAGAGCAAGGTAGGGCACAGGGTGCTGTCACCTGGAACAAACTCCCTAAGTTCTTGGAGCCTCAGCCTTTCCATCCATAGAACAGGGACATTAACACTGTCCACCTTGGAGGGCTGCGCCTACACAAGTGCTCGGTCGGCGACCATGCACCTAAGTGCTTCTCCACTATTCCACTCCGAGATGCCCCATGAGGTGGGATCATTCACCCCACAGGCTCAGGGAAGTGAGGGGTCCGCAATCACCCAAAAGACACAGTGAGGCATGGAGTGAGCCAGGTCTGACCAATTGCAAAGCTTGTGCTGAGGGGAGGAGGGAAGGTAAATTAGTCACTCGGGTCCTCCCTGGCAGTCAGCCTCCTGAAGGCAGGTGTGGGCCAGACATGGTGCCCCAGCCCCACAGACACCACCTGGGTGCAGGGTGCATCGAATGGGGTTGAGCAGCCCTGTTCTCCCTGGGAGCTGCTACCTGCTGGATCCTCTGGGTCCCCTACCCCAGCCCAGGCAAGGTGGTAGTAAGGATGGGAGAGGCTGGGAAGGCTGGGCAGAGGTGACTCATTTTTGGGCTGACTGCAAAACAGGGGGGTGGGAGCATCCCTTCTGGAAAAAAATCAGTGGGCAAATGATACTACCCAAGTCACAACCTACATGGAAACCATCCAAGAAAATCAAAGTAACAAGAGCATCACAGCCCCTTAGAGCAGCAACAGACTGCTAAGAAGTTGAGTAGAAACCGAGGTCTAGGATGGTGGCTCTGCCTTGTGTGAGGGTGTCCGGGAGGCTCATTTCCAGTAGTGGGTGGGCCCTTCATGCCTCACACTCAGCTGTCCACTTCCCTCTGCTCTCACCCACACTGACCAAGGGGGCTGGCTTAGCCTCATCTGGAAAATGACAACTCTCTGGGGCTCTTCCCTGCATACTTCTGTCTTCTGGGAGAACTGGGTCCACTCTGCCCCCACATGTAGGTCAGAGTGGGGACAGAGCCTGTGTGACTCACAGTAAGTCTTTGCTACTGTCGCTAGCCACAATTAACATCTCCATTTTACAGTTAGGGAAACTAAGGCTCAGAGGGATTGAGTGGCCCAGATACTGGGTGCTACAGCCTTCCCTCTGTTGGGCTGCCTTTTTTTTTTTAGACAGAGTCTCCCTGTTGCCCTGGGTAGTGTCGTGGCATCATCGTAGCTTACAGCAACCTCAAACTCTTGGGCTCCAGTGATCCTTTTGCCTCAGCCTCCTGAGTAGCTGGGACTACAGTGCCTACCATGACGCCCAGCTAGTTTTTCTATTTTTAGTAGAGACAAGGTCTCACTTTTATTCTGGCTGGTCTCAAACTCTCCAGCTCAAGCAATTCACCCACCTCCGCCTACCAGAGTGCTAGGATTACAGGTGTGAGCTACTGTGTCTGGCCCAGGGCTATCTTTTTTCAAGCTAACAATTATTGAGTACCCCTAGTAAGCAAGCTCTGGGCTGACTACTTTGTGAGAATTATCTCATGGAATCTTCACCACAGTCCTGTGATGTAGGCACTATTATTGCCCAAGAGCACAAAGACTCAGAGAGGGCAAGTGACTTGCCTGAGGCCACACAACTGGCAAAGGGCAGAGCCAGGATGAAACCAGGCTGTCTGACCCCAAGCCCTTAACCACTCCTCTGTGCTTTCATCTCTGTGGGGTTTAGGTCTAGGGGACTAGCCACCCCAGTCTATTGCAGCAGCTTCCAATCATCTCAGGGTCCCAGGCTGGAGAAGCTGCTGCAGGACCACTCACCCAAGTCAAGGACTCGGCTGGGTGTCCAAACTGCTTCCCCAGCGATGTGGGCTGCTCCCCCCTCAGAACATGGCCGGGTTAGTCCTGGGCCCTTAGGAGTCCTGACACTCCAAATTAAAAGAAGATCCAAGCTGGTCCTTAATGTCAAATATAAGGCAATCTGGGAATCCCAACACTACGAGGCAGCCTGGGAGGCCTGGCTTGGGAGGAGCTAGAAAAAGTCAGCTTTACAAGATCCTGGAGAATGTCTGAAGTGCTAAGATAAGACATAAACACATCCAGAAAGCAAATTTGCAATGACTGAGATGTTTGTGTGGAACTTACCCTGTCTGTCATCAGGTCATGTTCTCCCACTGCCAAGAGAAACAGGGCCCCTCTCCCCTTCTGTGGGCTTCAGCCATGCAGTGTAACCTGTTCTTATACCTCAGAATCTCTGTTCTTATACTTCCTAGCACCCTCCCTTGTTAGCTTGGCAAACTCCTACTCACACTTCAAGGCCTTCAAATGTCATCTCCTCTGTGAAGCCTCTCTTGATTGCCCTGTCAAAATTCATAGGGGTACCCAAAGAGAACTTTTTTCATTTTGCCTCGGAGTTTTGGGCATAGCCAGCTCCCTCATAACCCCACCTGCTATTGAATTAGCACCTGCCACATGCAGGTGATGCACCTGCTGTCTCCTTAATCCCTGCAATAAACCTGCAGGGAGGGATTACTACTTTTGAAACTGTGGCTCTGAGATACTAAGTATCTTTCACAAGGTCACACAGCTGAAGCATGTATGGAAAGCTTTAGCTCAGGACTATCTGACATTCAGCTTCCTGGGAGCCATGAGATTGGGCGCTTATGGAGGGAGAGGGTGTGCTGTCACCTGTGTGTGTGCTGTGATTCTCCCATCTCCACCAGGGGCCAGGAGGGTGCCAGCTTCAAGTGGGAGGGCACTGTGGGCCTGGGCTCGGTGGCGTAAGCCCAGGATCAGCAGGTCTCTTGCTGTGGCTGCCCAGCCTGGTGCTCCTAACACCTCTCTGGCCAGGAGGGTCTCAAGCCCTGGGCCTGGAATGAACCCAACATCTTGGCCTTGGGGGAATCTATCCACTCTTCCTTCTTTTTCCACCTGGCACAGAGAGCTCCCAGGGTCACCAGAACTCCGTAGGCCCTCAGGGTAGTGTGGCCCTAAGGCCCAGGCTGTAAAGGCAGACAGCTATTCCTCACAGATAGCCCCCGGGGTTCTAGCTCAGGGCCACTGTCTGCCCTCACAGGCATGGCTATGGCTCAGCCTGTCCCCACATGCCATTTAGATGGGGGTGCCCAAAGGAAGTGAGCCCATCACACCACCTAGGACATGAGGAGGGGAAGCTATCCCATCCTGATGGCTCCATTTCCTGGGGGATCTGAGTCTGGGTCTGTTCTTCTGAGCTCCAAGCACAAACCCCTCTACACTCTGCTCTGGGCAAGCACCAGGGATGTAGAGAGGCTGCCTTAAAAGTCCTTGTACCTGAGGATATACACCCAGGCTCTGCACCCAAAAGCCCAAAAGGGTCAAAGCTATGGACCAGACCCCAAGCCCATCCAAGCAAGGGAGGCTATCTGGAGGAGGTGAACTGAGTCCAGAGGATTTGACCAGGCAAAATAGGAAGTGGTGAAGTCCAAGTGAGGGACCAACTCCCAGGCAAGAGAGACTAGGAGGCCCAGTGTGTGTGACAGGTTGGGCTCAGCTGGCTACAGCCTTCCCCTGACCCTCTATCTGCAGACACTTCTGCCTTGGTTTCTCAGCTCATAACTCTTAGTCCCCGCTGAGCCTGATCAGGTAAAATTCATCCTGTCCTACGTTCTATGGAGGCCTGCTCCAAACACACTAACCACCTGTGTCTATGTCACTGTGCCTGCCTGAGCCTGTGTCAGGCCAGAGCCTTGGGATATGGCTTCTTCCTGGCCCCAGGCAGGCTCAAAGCTCTCTGCCCTTAAGGACCTGTTGGAGGAGTCAAAGTCCCAGGATACTTTACCAACACCCGCTGGCTGCAGGGACCTTTGCCAACCTCCAGGCAGGCTGGGCCAGCACTGAAGCCGGGGGTGCTCCCAGCCCTGGCCTTTACTCTGCAAAGCCTCCGTCCCAGGCTCTCTGTCTCTGTTCACCTGTGGGAAGCAGCTGTGGGCAGCAGCAGCCTTCAGAGAGCTTCAGAGGCTGTCCAAGTAAGTGAACAATGCAACTGTGACCTGGCTAGACGCAGAGACCTGGGTGGGAGGCTGGGGAGTGCCCAGTGCTCCCGTGGAGCAAGGTGAGGACAGGCTGGCCTGTGAAGAGGAGGGGTCTCAGCTCCTCCTGCCATGCCGGCCTGTCTCCAGTCTTTGTAAAACAAATGGAAGAAGCACACGCCAAGACAAAAAGGAGGAACAAATAAAGCCCCAAACAGCCCCACACAGGCTCACGGCGGGCCTGGGCCAAGGCCTTGGCCTGGGTTACTTGCTGCTGCTTTTCCTGGGAAACCACCGGTGCCAAATTTGCATTTACCACAAACAGACAACACAATGTCATAATCCTTCTCCTGTCATTCTCCCCTCTCTTCCTCCTCCCACTTCAGACACACACACACACACACACACACCCCACACGCTAACACAAAATGACGGCTCCCTCGACAGCCTGAATGAGCAGAGCTCTGGATCTGCCTCTTCATTGTTGGCATTTCTCTTTAGCCCTTGCTCCGTGCCCAGCGCCCAACTCGCAGCAGACCACCCACTGCCCCCCTTTGTCCCGCATCACTGCTGACAAATGGCCTGCTGGAGGGGGAAGAATATGCCTGGAACTAAGGGTGAGAGGGAGAAGCCAGCTCCCACCCCCTGCCGCCTCTGCACCCTCCCGGCTGGGGTCCCAGCCACAGATGGCAGCTGGATCAGGGGACAGGAACATGGGGGCAAGACTTAGCCCCTGAGACACTGACCCAGAGCTCTGCCCTCCACACCTCTGCTGCTGCTCAGCCCCCTCACCCTCCTCCCTCACGCCACCCGCCCAGACACTGCTCTGAACGTCTCTGCACTCCCCACCCTCCATGGCTCTTTATGGCAGTTTCAAAGCTGCAGCCGCCACTCCAGCAGCTGCGGCCTTTGATGGGGACAAGGCAATGAAGGCTGCCCAGGAGGCCCCTGCCAGCCCTGCCCTGGCCTGCCCAGCCCCTGCCCACCCCCCGGGAGCCTCAGGCCAGAGTAGCGCGGTGCAGGAAACACCCAGCGGGCATGGCTCGCACGCCCGAGCAAACTTTCATGACCACGGAGAGGCACCACTCACACCGTTACCTTTGCAGCGGTATCATCCCTGGCACTTGCCCCAGACCCTCTGACAGCCTGGCAACCACCAGGGAGGAAAACAACTCCTGAGCCGAGCTAGGGAGGAGGGGAAAGAAGAGAAGGAAAAGGAAGGGGGGCAGTTTCCCAGCTCTCAGGCTCCTCGCGGCTCCTCCTGCCCAAGCCGGCAAGTGAAGTCACAGGGCCTGGGCGGTGACATCAGCTGAGCCTCTGACATCACAGCCCCTGCTGGATCTCACCTCTGCAGGGTGGAGATGGAGGAGCAGTAGGGAGGAGGGGGAATGGATGGAGGAAGGAGGGGAGCACGGGATTCTTCCATCACCCTCAACTATGGAGAGCTGTGCCAGTGGGGGGGGCATAGGAGGGGCGAGCTCATCGGGGGGAATATGTTTCATCTCTACAGATATGGGCGATTATGTGTTTATTTGCAATTGGCTCCAGAGTGAATGGCTTAAAAGGGGTAAATGCTCATCATGAGTGAGCATCGCAACTCACTGCTGCTCTTGGACACCATGGGGTAAAGGCAAGCACAACTGTTCACAAAGCACTCGTACTCTGTACAAAGACCAGAGAGGGCTCCACTTTACCAGGCAAGGCTCAGAGAAGGAAGGCTGTCCCTGAGGCTGCATAGCAGGAAGATGTGCTGAGATCTGAGGCCAAGAGTCAAAAAGAGGGTGGGAAAGGGCTGGCTGGAGCCAGCAAAGAAGCCCAGAGCCTAAAAGGCCAGCTGGGCAGCTTCAGGGCTTTTCAAAGCCTTCATGGCCCACTGAATGGACACCTAGGGTCTAATAACTCAGCCCAGGCTACCTCCACAAAGAAGGGGCTTTGGCAGGGCAGCCACATCCAGCCTTTGCACCTCAACTCCCATCTAAGGGAGGCTGTAGCAAGATGGGGCCTGGTTTGGAGCCCTGGGGCTGCCCCTCAGGGTAGCATCACTAGTTTCAAGGGGCTGAGCACCTACTAAGTGCAGGCCCAGCACCAGGCACTTTACATGCCCCTCTGGAAATGCCTGAGAAGTAGGCACCAATGCCCCAGTCAAGATGGGGAAAGCCCCAGTCAAGATGGGCAGCCACATCCAGCCTTTGCACCTCAACTCCCATCTCAGGGAGGCTGCAGCAAGATGGGGGCTGGTTTGGAGCCCTGGGGCTGCCCCTCAGGGTAGCATCACTAGTTTCAAGGGGCTGAGCACCTACTAAGTGCAGGCCCAGCACCAGGCACTTTACATGCCCCCTCTGGAAATGCCTGAGAAGTAGGCACCAATGCCCCAGTCAAGATGGGGAAACCAAGGAAGCAGTGGAACAAAGCCAACTGGATGTCCAGCACCTGGACTCCAGACCGACCATTGCCAGATCCTTGGTGCTGTAATGACCTCAGCCCGAGCCTTTACAGCTGCTTCAGCCAACTTAAGCCTGGCCGGGCCTCCCAAGTCCCAGCCCTACCTCCTTTCAGAAAGCTCCAGTGCTCCACTCTCTGCCCTCTGATGGGAAGCCACATGGCTTGCTCTGCCAGGCTCGCTCTAGCCCAAGGCCCCAGCCTGGCCTGGGGACTCTCCAGACTTTTTGCCACCAGTTCCACAGCTTTCCCCTCCTCCTTGGTGCCATGAGGCATCTAGGCTGCTGACCACCAGCCGCCCCAAACTCACATGTCTGCAACTGAGTTTCTGTGTCTGGCATTTGGTAAAGCCCTACCAAGTGCCAGGCCCAGTTTAGCTTATTTCATCCTTTGCGGGTCCAGGATATCAGGGTTATAGATGAGGACATGAGGCTGCTCCCGCTGTCTGGAAAGTACTTCCACTCCCCTTCGCTCTTCCTGATTCCTGGAGCGAGCACTTCTGCCTCAGTCATTGGGACTACCACCATGCTTTTCACAGCTCCTCTCCCCACCAAGGACTGAGACTATGTTTAAGGCCCAGTGTGGTAATGAGTCCACCCCAGGCACTCAGTAAACCTGCTGGATAAACTGTACTCAGAGAAGATGTACTTGCAACTGCAAATGCCAGTGAGGAAACCAAGAACAAACACCTTCATCTGGTTCTAAACTCAACACGCTCTCTTGCCTCTGGGCCTCTGGACACGCTGTTCTCTCTGCCTGGGATACACTGTCACCCTATTCCCACCCCTGTGTAAGTGGAGATTCTTGGACACTCTACTTCCTCCACTTATATACATCACTTCCTCTGAGAAGCCAGACCCCAAGTCCAAGTTAGGTATCACTTTCCATGTTTCCGTCCCCCACATTCCAGCCCTTGCTCAGTGTCCTGGAAGGTTAGAAGAGGTAGAGGACGGTCTCTGAGACAGAGCTCAGGTTCAAATCCCAGATGCCGGTGCTGTGATCATGCCGGTCACTGCATGATTTCAGACAAGCCACTTCACCCCTCCAAGGCTTTCTGCTTATGTGAAATTGAGATCAATAACAACAGTGTCCCTAGGAAGGTCTTAGCATGATATCCCTCACCAGATCCCAACAGAACTGCTCATTCATCTGCCTGCCCTCCCACCCCCTATGGGGCTTCCAATTGGTCAAGGACACGGGTCTGTCTTGTTCTCTGACCCTAGGCACAGTACATGGACACAGTGAACACTCAAGAAATATGCACTGAGGCACATAGGCAAGGTTGCTTGAAATAGTGGCGATAGGCACCTACCATTAGGCTGTCTGGTTTTAAATCTACCAATTCCTTCCTGTGTGACCTTGAGCAAATTATTTAACTTCCCCAAGCCATCTATGCTCCCCCTATAAAACGTGGGTAAGAATAGAACCTACCTTCCCAGTTGTAAGATTACAGGAGATAAGGGATGCAAGCTGCTTAGGGTCAGATCCCAGTGAGCTGCTGTCTCACTACTGTATCTGGTCAGGGTCTTCGAGGGGCCTCCGAGGACAGAGCAAAGGCTGAAAGATGCTGTGGGGTGGTGGGAAGGAACTGAACTCCTGGAGAGCAGAGTCTGGGCTCCAACATAACCCTTCCAAGCCTCGATCTCCTTTTCTTGAAGTCGGGTAACACTCTTTACTTCGCTGAGATTTCGAGTGGGCAATTTCAGACAAAATACAAATGTGCCTACCAGCACAGGGCCAGGCGCTCAGTAGATTCTTAATAAAGGTGAGTTCCCTTCAGTCTCCTCGAACCATGGGGGACAAAAATACCCCACACAAGTGAGGTGGGATCACAAGCCAAGAGCAGAAGATGCAGACAAGAGCTTAGAAGGGAGTGTGGCTGGCAGGGAGGCATCAGGAAAGGCTTCCTGGCAGAGGAGGTGTGTAAACTGGGTCAGGACCAGCTTGGGAGACGGGAGAGGCAAAAAGCAGGTTTCCGAGGTGGCAACTCCCACCAGGTACACTAGGGTAGAGAGACCCTGTTGCCTCACTTGGGAACACGGGTTTGGGGGAGCCTGCTGGCTGAACTGGAGGGCTCAGAGAGTGCTAAGCCTCTGTTCTGGGAACATTATTATTGGGGACAAAGGTCAAAAACACCAGAACAACTGAGCTGGGAAGGAGGCTGGAATCATGTGGTCTGTTTTATAGATGAGCAAACTGAGGCACAGGGAAATAAACTCAGTTGCCCAAACAGCTAATAAAGAACAGAGCCAGGATTTAACTACAGGCTATCTAGCTTCAGTCTGGGCTTTTAACCAACACACGCTACTGCTTCTCATCCTGGTACACATCCATCCCATCGAGCAGTGTGGATTTGAGCTCCTCCTGTTCTAGGCACCGAGGACTCAGCCGTGAATACACAGTCAAACCCTCAGTTTGACTCGCCCCTCCCTGACCTCCCTTGCACTGGGCCCAGCTGTTCCAGAGCTCGCTAAAACTGGTCCTCCTGAAAAGCCTGGTTGCAAATTTAGCTGCACAAGACCGCAGACCACTCTACTGCTGAGAAACCACATCAACCCCCTTCCAAAGGCCATAATGCACTTGTGTGGGAAAGAATGAGTGACAACCATTGATTCAGTATCCATCAATGGAGAGGTGCACAGAGGTCTGAGGCCTCATTAGCCCCCCAAAAAACAAAAAACATGAGGTCTGAGGCCTCACTAACCCCCCAAAAAACAAAAAATCCTGCAAATCAGATCTGGAAATGTTCAGCCCACAGAGCTTGAAGCAATCAAGTGAAAAGGTGCAACGCATGAGTTCCTTCACCATAAGAGCTTTCAGCACATCCAGCCCCCTGGGAAAAGTGGAGGCAGGCCAGTTGCATGTACTAGATACCCTTCAGAAAGCAGTCTGGGGCTCCCGGAAGAACCAGACCTTTTGCTGCTAGGAGAGCAGAGAGTTTGCTCTGTTCCTGGCCCCACTACACTGTTCCACCCCAAAAGGCTAGCACAACTATCTCATTCTGCAGATAAGGAGAATGAGGCTCAGAGAAAGACTTGCTCAAAGTAAAAGCAGGCCTTTACTGGTTCCATCATCACTCGACACCACCACTTTCGTCCAGCTTTGGGCAGGCCTTGTTCCCTCTCCAGGATTCAGTGTCCTCATCCTTAAAGTGAAGAAGATCAGAAGGCTCCCTTCCAACCCTGGCATTCAGTGCTTCCATCTGAGGGAACAGGCTGGGGCTGAGGACTGAGAGGAAGGTCAGGCAGACAGATGTCCCCTGACCCACATCACCACCAGTGTCATGTTGCCTCCACCAGTGCCCTGAGTAAAGACTGTTAAACATCCCCAGAACAACATCTTAAAGTAGAAATCAGCTTTTCTGGCTTGGGCCCCCATTTTAGGGAGATGAAGGGTTTTTATACCCATTTTACAGATGGAGCCACAGATTCAAACCTGTAAGATAGTAAGAACTCTCTCCCTACTGCTATATCCCCCAACACACTCTGGAAGGTCTCAAATGCCAGATCTGTCATTGCCTAAAGAGCAGACAGAGCAAGAGGAGTTGATGGCTTCTGAAATCAGGTGGTCAGCAGAATTATTAACGATAATCCCCACATCTGCATAGCACAGTGCCACTCAAGGCTGTGCAAAATGCTCACAGCCTGTTTCTTCCTCCATAAAATGGAAAAACTAAGTTATTTTCTCCTGCGACAATAGAGTAGGAATCATGCATCCCATTTACAGGTGAGGAAACTGAGGCCCAGAAAGGTGGAATGAAATGTGCAGTGAAGCTACAACTCAAAAATGGGTCTGGGATACTGAATGTAGGAGGAAAAGGGGGGAGTAAGGCCAAGGTGAATGTTGGGTAGGCTGAGAGTCTGAACTGCACACACTTCTATCTGCTGGCAGGTTGCCTATGGCCACAAACAAGGGATGATCTGCCTAACCGGGGCCACCAGGAGCCTGCAGCCTGCCCCAGGCACAGCTGCCACCTTGGCAGACCCCCAAAGAGCCCCCCAAAGAATCGCTGCACTCCCAGGCTTTTTTCTCATTCCAAACATGCCAGAGCCCTGCGGACCCCGGAGGCTGCTACTTAGCGCCAGATTAATCACACCGAATTCTCCATCCAGATATTGCGTGCAGGCCGAACTCCCACCGCTAATCGCCGTAATATTCTCCTCGGCGTGTGCAGGCGGCCGGGGCGATGTTCCAGGAATATTAATTCTCCACAGCCAGCTCACTCCCGCCACACGCATGCGCCCCCTGCACTGCCGCTGCTACTCAGGGAGCGGGGCCAGCCAGGGGTGGGGGGGACAGGGTGGTGGGAGGCAGGCCAGGCCCCAACCCTTCCTGGAAGCCAGGCTCAGCCAAGCTGGGAGCTGCATTTCAAGGCAGGGCACAAGGTGGGCTCATGCCTGCAGCAGGCCTGACCCCTCACCTGCTCTCCTCCTAGTCCCACCCCTGAGTTTCCTGCCCCAGGACCTGTAGGAGGCTCAGAGCTCCCAAGGAGTGGCCCTCTGGTATCCTCTGCACACAGCAGAGCTTTGAAGAACGAGCGGGCAGAGACCAGCTAATCCTAGCCCCAAAAATGTAACCTCTCCCAAACATACCCAGAAAGAACTAAAAATCTTTCATCTACTCAAAATATAAAAATGTGGGTGGCAGAGGGGACCCCAATAAAGGAAGCTGGGGCTCAGCTGTGAGGGGCAGGCTGAGGGGTTGTACAACAAGGTTCTGTTCCTGACCTCTCCCCACAGTGTGGTCAAGAATATTAGGATCCTGGGGAAAAGCCAAGAGGAGAAGGCTTCTGGTTTCTGGAGGGTCCCACGGCTGCCAGCTGTAGCTGACACATTCATAACAGAATCTGTCCCCTGCAGCTGCTGGCTCACCAGGCTAACACCACAGACCTGGGGACAGGGCACTAACCTGTACTCGGGGAGCTACTGGCAAGCTTAGCAAGTCAGTTCCCAGTACAACCACGGAAGGCAGCTTAACATGCCCATTTACAAATAAGGAAACTGAGGCCCAGAGAGATGAAGTAAGTGGCCCAGCCGGATCTGTCCCCAGGCTGCCACAATTATAACCCAGGGCCCTCTCTTCTCAATGTGCAGCTTCTCCCCACCTCTCTCTGTAGGGTGCTCCATCTCTTCTCTGAAGTGATCTTTAAAGTCCTCACAGTTTCCACAAACTGTCCAATAAGCATAAGCATTTTTTGAGCACTTATTGTGTGCCCAGTCCAGGGATCCTGAAATGTATAATGTTCCTAAAGGAGCTCAAGGTCTGGTAAGGGATAAAAATAAGTAAAAAAATGCCCACAGTCCAGCCTGAGTCCCAGGAGAGGTCCCCTTTCCATAGCCCTGGGAGGCAGAGGGAAGAAGTCAGCATGTGAAGGGGAAGGGGTCTCCACACTAGAGTCTGGGCCAGAGTGGACACAGTAGTGTCCAAAGCCCTCTGCTGCTCACAGACCTCAGGGCTTCAGCTGACTCCCCAGGCCTCCAGGCTGTCCTTCAGCAAAGTGGCCTAATGACCTTGACCTTGAGTCCTAAAGCAGCGGTCCCAGTGATGGTGCCACCCCTAGGCATCGACCAAGACAATGGTTTCCCTGCATGGCGTGTGAAGCGAAGGCAGCCTCTATGTGGGGCATCAGAAGGGAATAGAAGGGTGTGGCTGAGAGCAGGATTGTGTACTGGGCAGGGCAGGGCAGGGCTGGTGTGCTCCCCAGGCAGCTAAGCTGGCCCCTGACTCTGGCTGCCTGGGCTGACCCAGGCCAGGGGAAGGTAGGGTCCTGGGGCCACAGGGTTCCAAGGAGGGGGCCTCCTGAACTGGGGTCTCCTGACTATGTTCTAGAGCTCTGCCTGGACATACACAAAGGCGGGCCTTGCCTAAAGAAGTGAGTGAAGGGGGCCTAAGTGAAGATTTGGGATGCAACCCAATCACTTTTTAGCACAGATTAGAAGGGAAGTTTAAACCACGGAAGTAAAGGAGAGGTCAGGCCCCTGCTCCGTGGCCACCCCGACAGCAGCTAGTCCCTGTCCAGGCTGAGGGACACCAATTATTCCCCTGCCCTTGGAGACCTGAGGAGGAGTCTGACCTGGGCAAGTGGCAGGCACCTCTCACATGTTCCCCTCATATAAGTCTCACAAGCATTGGATGGGGCCTCTTTCCTGCTCCTCAGATAAAGAAGCTGGGACTCAGAAACACTGCACAGACATTCATGGGCACCTCACTCACTGGCTCTCTGCCCAGTCTCTTAGGAGGGGGTCAAAACCCATTTCACAAAGAGGGGGCTAGCCCAGGGCCCACAGGCAGGAGACTACTCCTTGTGCCCAGTCTGGGCGTTCAGTAACCTGCTCCCTGAGGCCCCAGTGTTCAGGTCAGTAGCATGCACGCAGTAATCCCAGCCTTCTGGGAGGCCGAGGTGGGTGTATTGCCTGAGCTCACAGGTTAGAGACCAGCCCGAGCTAGAACAAGACCTCATCTCTAAAAACAGCCATATGTTGTGGTGAGCACCTGTAATCCCAGCTACTTGGGAGGCTGAGGCAAGAGAATCACTTGAGCCCAAGAGTTTGAGGTTGCCGTGAGCCATGACGCCAAGGACAACAAAGTGAGACTCTGTCTCCAAAAAAAAAGAACATACATACAGGCCTGAGGGTACAGTAAAAGCAGCCCTTTCTGTCCTTGTCCTGACCTGTGGTCCCCAAGCACCATTTCTGTGCCTCAGACTTGCTTTATAGACTGGGACTTAGGTGGGACCTGGCAGATATTCTGAGACTGGTGCCATAACCAGGGTTCACCCCAGCACCTTGCCAATAACCAAAGTGGTTTGTGAGATCCCAGGACAGTGGGCAGCATGTTGGCCTAGAAAGATCCCAGGAGACTGCTCAGAGGCAGGAAATTGGAGGACAAGTTCCTCTGAGCTGCAAAGCATTATATGTGAGACAGGGCCCTGTGGGAACAGGCCCAGCTTGGACCCTCAGGCCCCTTTGCTCCAGGCTAGCCCTTCTTTCTGTGTCTCCAGAGCATGTGTGGCTGTGACCCCTCCCCCCATGCCAGCCCAGGCCCAGCAGAAACTACTGAGTAGCTGGGTTTGAGCAGAAGTGGCACAAATGAGTGAACCACATCTAGCCAAGATCCAGAGTTGTCACAAAGTGAGTGACAAAGTGGCACATGTTGGCTCCTTCTATAGGGCTGTGCAATTAAACACACCCAGAAGAATAAAATCAGGTATGCTGGCTCAGCACCTGTAGCTCAGCGGCTAGGGTGCCAGCTACGTACACCAGAGCTGGCGGGTTCGAACCCAGCCCAGGCCTGCCAAACAACAGTGACAACTACAACCAAAAAATAGCCAGGTGTTGTGGCAGGCACCTGTAGTCCCAGCTACTTGGGAGGCTGAGGCAAGAGAGTCACTTAAGCCCAAGAGATGGAGGTTGCTGTGAGCTGTGACACCATGGTACTCTACCGAGGGTGACATAGTGAAATGTGTTTTAAAAAATAAAACAAACGAAACAGGTCTGCTTCTGAATCAGAGAATTCACATTTTACCTCCTTTATTGCTCACGACAACCTGTAGAGGGAGAGATTACTATTCTAATTTTACAAATGAGAATCTTAGGACAGATAGGCAAGGTGGTTTGCCCAAGGTCACAGAACTCCAAATCCCAAGTGTGTCTTACCTGAGTCTGTAAGGGGGCGCTTTCAGGATATGGGAAGGAGTGGGTAGAGGAGAAGCCACGGGCACCTCAAACCAACCCAATGGCAACCCGAGCCAGAAGGCCAAACCTGGGGAGGGAAGAAGCTTAGCCCCACCCCAAAGCACAGCTCAGTGAGCCAATCTACCAATCCTGGGCTCTAGCAGGGACTTATTCTGAAAGCCAGGAACACATTGAGCTGTAGGTCAGGAATCAGGAAGAGCCTGGGAAGTGGGAACATCCCTGCAGGGCCAGCCTCCCAGTGGGGAATCAATACCCCCCTTCCTGGAAGCCCCTCTCTGCTCCCGCCACCCCACACCGTCCCTGCACACAGTGCATTAACAGAGCACAGATGCTGCAAGTACCCCACAGAACACAGGCACCTGCCAATCTTAGCCCATGACCCCACCCCAGGCCCCTCTCCCAGAGGACAGATAATTCTCTTGCTCTCACAGCCTGACAAAATAACTGATGCTAACTCAATAAAGTTCCCCTTGAAGATTTTTAATCACCAGACTGTGCTGAAGACTAAGACTCCAGGAGTGGGAGGCCAGGGGAGGCTGCTGGGGGTCTGCATGGCAGAAGTGGGGAGCCAGGCAGGCACTGCTCCTAGGCAGACAGGTTGAGAAAGGGACTTTCCCAACTCCGGGAGAGGGCAGGGCCAGGTTGTTGCTGTCCAGGGTGCTGGGCCCAGCGGTCACAAGGATTTAGGACTCATATTAGCAACAGCGGCCACTGATGGAGGCCAGGCAGGGACTTGGCAGGGACAGGGATTATCTTGTTCAAGCCTTATGGCCAACCACAAGGGAGATGCAGATGTTCCCACAGTACAAACAGGACAGTGAGGCTCAAAGGCGGGCAGTGGCTTGCTGTGGTCATACAGCCAAGCCTGGGTTGTCCAGTTTCACCCGGCATTAGGAAGAGTGCCCAGCTGCCTATGGGGGAAACGTGAGTCAGGGCTGTGGTTGAGTGGAGGGCCCAAGGAATGACTCCCTTAGAGTCCAAAAGTCCTCGGTGGCTTCTGCACAGTGGGATGTGCTAGCTCCAGGACACAGCACAGCCTGGCACTGGCTGGACTGAGCCTGCTCAGGTACCTCTAGTTGTGGGGCAACAGGTCCCAGAGACCTTATGACAAATCCCCACTGTCACTGAGGAAGACGACTTGAGACTAGGGGATAGGAGAGCAAGAGAGGGGGTCACACAGCCTGGGACCTAAGCCTCCTAACCCCAGCCAGGCACTCTCTCCTTGACTGAGAGAAAAGATGCCATCTGAAGATGCACATGGCTGCCTCTGCCCTGTGGCAGCCACCCCCTCACTAAGCCAGCGGTGCCCTGGTCAGCCCCACTCACCCTCCACTCCCAGCCATGGGCCTTCCTTTTAGTCCTACCAACATGCCGAGTCTGCTTCTGCCCCAGGACCTTTGCCCTGGCTGTCCCCCCCCGGATGCTCTTCCCTTCTGTTTTCCCACAACTGGTTCATGTCCTTCAGGTCACAGCCCAGGCAGCACCTCCTCTGTCAGAGGCCCCTCCAGGCTGTCAGAAGGAATCCTGGGTAGCTCCAGCCCTAACCTCCCCCACCACCCCACAAGCCTCCCTCGGCCCACGCAGTGTGGCCTACTCCCCATGCTATACAGACCAGCCTGCTGGGGTTCAAATATCGCCTTAGCCATTGACTGGCTGTAAGTGAATCAGTTTCCTCATCTATAAAATGAGAATGAGAACAGTCCTCATGTCATGGAAGTTCTGTGAGGACTACTAAGTGAGCAAACTTTTGTAAGGACTTCACACAGTGCGGGTGAGTGAGAGCTAGGCAGTGCCGTCCCATTATCGTGACCACTACCACGGTCTCCATCCATAACCTCTCCTTCTCTGGCCTTCCACAGCCAACCAGAAGCTACATCCTTTGCCCCCAGCACAGGCCCTGGACACATGGCCACTCAGCCAGTGCTGGCTCAACATCTTACCCTGAGAAACAAGCCATGACCCCACCTCCTGAATGAGGACAGTGAGGCCACAGAGGCTCAGCTCTATGCTGTGGACCCACTGCCCTGTGCTCCCTCTGCTGCTGCTTCTGCAAATCTGCTTCTTCCCAGATCTGTGAAGGTGCCAACTCAGGAGGCGGTGCCGAGAGTCAGTGCAGCTGTGCCCAGCTCCCCAAGGGCAGTGAGGGGCGGCTGGAGGCCCCAACACCCAGCCCTGTCTGGAGTCTCCTGGCTGGGATCACAGCCCTTGGCGTTCGAGCTGCTGCCCACCAGCCGGCCCACTGGCACCAGGCCCGGGATGCCAGCCAGCAGGGAGAGGAAGCAGCTTGGCTGGCAGCCAGCTCACGGTGCCGGAGCTGTCAGCCAGGAGGCAGGCCAGGCAGGGCTGAGACCCCTATCCCCAAATGGAGCCCTGGCCAGGCCACCAAGACAGAGCCACAAAGAGCCCTGCTGATGCCAGCTCCAAGCAGAGATCAGAGACAGGACCTCAATGGGTGGGGACCCAGGAGACCCTATCCCCATTTATTCAGCTCAGTTATCAAGAACGAAGAAGCGGCACATGGAGCAGGAGATTTTCAAGTTAAATAATAACAAAAACAGCAACAACTATAGCTGCCATTCAACAAGCATTTTCTCCCACAGGGAGATGCCATCATCATCACCACTCTACAGAGGTGACAAGTGAGCTCAGACAGGTGCGGTAACTTCCTCCGAAACACACAGCAAGCTGGAGGAGAAGCCATTTTAAACTCAGGTACCAGAATTTGTACCCCAAACCCTGTGTTCCACTGGCTCAGGCAGGCCTAGGTACCCATGCCCACACTGTGTGGACTGTGGGTGGCCGCGGGCAAGGAAGACATCCCTTTGTAAAATGGTATGATAAGAGAGAGCTATGCTGTAAAACTGACCAGAGGCTAAAGACAGAAAACAGGCAGGGAGCCACTGTCGGCCACCCCCCAGCCCTGAATACCATTGGGGTTGGTCATACTGATGGAGCTGCAGGAATAAGGGTGGGCTCCAGATCAGCTGACCACATGAGAGCCTCTCCCAACCCGCCCCCATCCCCCATGGGCACAGTTGGAGCAGCCTCCAAGGGAGGGCTAAAGGAGAGAAGCTTCAGCCTAGGGAAGAGCTGTTCCCAAGGGCCAACCTTGAACCCCTGGATGCCAGAGCCTTGAGGCTCAGTCCCAGGAACTGCCCCTTCAAAACCTCCTCTCCAGCGGCGCCTGTGGCTCAGTGGGTAGGGCACAGGCCACATATACTGAGGGTGATGGGTTCGAACCCGGCCCCGGCCAAACTGCAACTAAAAAGAAAAAATAGCTGGGCACTGTGGCAGGCGCCTTTAGTCCCAGCTACTCGGGGGGCTGAGGTAAGAGAATCACCTAAGCCCAGGAGTTGGAGTTTGCTGTGAGCTATGATGCCATGGCATTCTACCTAGGGCAACAAAGTGAGACTCTGTCTCAAAAAAAAAACAAAACAAAAATCTCCTCTCCCACACCCAGATCAGGCAGACCCAGGAAGTGCCCAGGGAGAATCATGAGCCAAGTAGTTCAGACAAGCATGCGTGGACCGCTCCCTCACCCACAGACCACGGACCACAGGCCACAACAGAAAGGCTCCAGTTCTGCAACCCCACCACTCAGGGCCCCTCTCAGGCAGGGCTCATGTGGTTCCTGGCTGACAGGAGGTCCTGAGGCCCAGGGTGGGAAGGGGTGTGACAAGAGCTCACAGCAAGGCTTGTGTCACTGGCACCCACACGGAGGAGTGGACATTGATAACGATGTGCTGGGTTCAGGACTGAGCCCTGGGGGTGCCAAGGGGACCATTCAGCCCAGCCGCTCACATCTTTACAAAATGCTAGGAGCATTTCACCATCTTCTAAAATCTATTCAGAGAGAAGGTACTGCTATTGTCTCTACTTTTCACATGCCCAGAGAGGGCTAGTAACTTGTGTGATGTCATCCAGCTGATTAGAGAGCCAAACTGAGCTCCGGGGCTCCGGTATCTCCTGTCAGCAGGCCCCTTAGCCCAGGAGAGGTCCAAGGCCTCAGCCTCAGAGCCAGGGCTCAGCTCCCAGAAAAACTAATTCAGGAGCTGAGGCAGGTAGGGGAGGGACAGGGACAAACAGGGCTCTGTGGGCAGGGAGGTCCTCCTGGAGAGAGGATAGGTGAGGGCAGGGTGTGCACAGGGGTGGTTACTGGAGGAGCTGACTGGCTGGGAGAGACCATGATGACAGCTGCTGCTGCAGAGACGGCACTCCAGAGAGACAGGAGCCAGTGCAGCTGAGGGCCACTAACTGAGGCTGCAAGAAGGGAAATGGAGCAGACAGCAGAAGAGTTTGTCCTATCTACATACCCACAGCAGAGGGGTCCCAGGGCTGCTGTGTGAGGGGCTGGCACTGTGGCTGCACAGAGGAGGGCCCTCCCAGTGTGTTCTCAGCCTCAGGGATGTGACAGGCTGGCACAGTGGACAACACCAAGGGAGTCCACACCCATCCCTTGCCCTTTGTGGAGGGGAACAGAAACTGGGAGAGGTCACCAGACAAATCTGGATGTGACCCTGAGGATCTCAGCCTTTAAAGGGCATGTGGTGAGGGACAGGTGGGGGTGGCAGGCAGACCTACCAGAGGCCCTAGGATCAACCCTCTCCCTCTCCTGCACTCTAAGGGAGGGCCCTGCTCCAGCTCAGCTCCTGTCCCCAGCACCCCCATTAGCGCTCACTCACCAGTCCCCCTTGTCCCCTGTGCTGCCCTTTCCCACATTCCTTACCTGGCTCTCACCTCTATTTCTCCCTCCCCAGTTGGTCCTCTTTCCTCCCCCCCTTCCTCCTGACAGCCAGCCTTCAATGCTCTGAGGCCTCAGTTTCCTCCCCGCAAGACAAAAGGGCTGAACTGTAACCCTGGCCTCTAGGAGGGGGGACAAAGTAGGGGGTGGAAGGGTGTTGCTGCTTCCTAGCTGGCACAACCCCCACTGGTCTCCCATCACTCTTCCTTTTTTCCTCTAGCCAGAAACTTGTCCACCTCTGTGCCTGTCCCCCCACAACAGCCAACAGCTCCCCCAGCACTTCAACCTCCTAGGGGTGACCTGGCCTGGGGTCTCACTGAGCTAGGTAAGTAATGGCAGGAGCGGGAGTAATTAGCAGGTAGCTGGAGTGGGGTGAGAGGGAGCACCAGAGGAGGAGGAAGTGGAGGGGAAGAGAGAAAGGGGGAAGGGAGAAGCAGAGGGGTTGGAGGAGAGGGAACAGAGCAGAGGAAGAAAGGAGGGGAGGGAGGAGAAAAAGGAGGAGGGGGAGGGGCAGTGAGGGGGAGGGGCGCTCTGAAATCACTGCAACATCAAAGCCTTCCCCAGCCGCAGAGCACAGTCACGTGCGGCCTGGTTCCTTTCGTTCTTTTGCTGGGAGAAGCTTCTGGGCCTGGGGCTGCTGAAGGAATTTTAAAACGAGGCAGACTGTCTGGAATATTGGGGGGTTGTGGGAATGCAGGTTTATCTCAAGGCAGGCGATGGGGAGGCAGGCTTTGAAACCGTGTCCTCAGGAGTGTGTCCCAGCAGAAGGGGCCTCCGCTCAACAGCTGGGCAGGTGGCCAAGAGCCAGGACCACCCAGCTGCCCCTGTCCTGAGAGCTTGTGGCTGGGCCAGCCCAGTTATCAAGCAAAGCCAGAATCTGGAGTTTTATGTGAAAGATTCCCTATTTTAATACTGGCTCAAACAACAAAAACAACAACAAAAAAAATAAGGGCCAAATAGAGCATGCCCTGACATAGGGCAGGACTTCTGTGGATCTGTCACTTCTGATGGGCTCCACCATCATTTGCAGCCCAGAGAGAAGGGGCTTGTTCAAGGTTATAAGGTGGGCACTCAAGGGGTGGGGGCTAGAACTCCCGGTTTTAGGACTCCTGGGCTTGCTGTGTCCCAGGGTCAGGCAGCCAGGCTGGCCTGAGTTTCCTGCAAGCCAAGGGGCAGGGCGGTAACTGCTGGGGAAAAGGGAGGTGTGGCGAGGTTAATGGCAGGTAGGAGTCTCAGAACCCCCCCCACCATGTCCAGCCAAGGACAATGTGACCATCATGTGGCCTGCCTGTCTGCCTCCACTCTGCTCAGCCCATCCCCCGGCCCACTTCTCACATTCCACCCTGACCTCAACAAGTCCTGGGCATCATCCACTTCCTCCCACCCTAGCCTGGAGCACCCACCATTACAGTCAATCACTCAACCTTCCATTCTCTGTCCACCCCCCAAAATCAGCCTTGGCCTCATCTAGAAGACAGGATAGGGGGCAGTTGGGAAATGTGACCTACAAGGCCAGAGCAGTTGCCTCTGTGGGGTGATGGCAAGAGGGGTCTCCAAAACGAAAGTCCAGGGCAGGGCACAGAGAATTCTAAGCAGAAAGCCCAGCAACAGCATTCACAAGGATGAGGTGTAAATGGCTGATGATGGCTAGAGGCCAGGCTGGGTGGGAAGCCAATGTGGGAAACCTCGAAAACCAAACTCAGAAGCTTAGGATGTTCATCTGGAGGACACTAGGGAGCCGGGTGAGCTCACTGGGGTGAGCAGGAGAGAGGTCAGCTCAGATCCTCACTGTGGGGCTGTCAGGACATGGCACTGGAAGCACTATTTCCTTCAACAAGTATTTGCTGAGCACTTATTCTGTGCCAGGCCCCAGGGAGACAGAGGTAAGCCAGACAGATAAGGTGCTCATGCTTGTGTGGCTGGGGCAGAGGACATACTGGCCACCACACATACCACCATAGGGTAAGGGCTTTGACGGGGCCTAGACTGGGCAAGGCAGGCACCCAGTCCCTCCAAAGAGGAATCCACCCATAAGGTGGGGACAGGAAGGAAGACTGTTCCCAGCAGAAGCCCAGAGGTGATAGGAAGGCGGGTTTTCCTAAGTAAAAGTGGCAAGAGTCATGCCAAAGGGTGACAGAGCTTCTTGACTATATCTCAGGGCAATGGAGACCTTGGGGAAGGGTCTAGAGGAATGAAGGAGAGAAAGTGGGAACAGATGCTTGTCCCTCAGTTCTCTGGAGGCTGTCATGGGTGCAGGGGTCTACCCCTACCTGCCAAAGGGCAGAACCTAAGCAGATGGGCAGCCATTCCTCTGGCAGACTGCAGGTCCAGTCAAGAAAGAACATTCCCGTGAACAGAGCCCCTAGGCTGGGTGGCCACATGGGTTGGTGCAAGCAAGACTCAGGGCTGGCAGGCCTGAATTCCAGGCAGGGCCCCCACCTGCAGCTGGATGACCTCAGGCAGGTCCCTCAGCCTGAGCTCCTGGTGGAAAGGCCCTTGTGGAGAAACCACTGGGCACTCTTGGATAGAAACCCCCAAGATGTGTCTGCACAGCGCTGACCCACCCCCTACCCTGGAGCAGATCTGGCATCAAGGTGGCACCTAACAGCAAAGGAGGGAAAGGGGCCATGCTTGAGGGACTTGTAAGGATACCTCTCACTGACGTTACCAATAACAGCCTCTCGGGTGTTAGAGCCCCACTCTCCAGATGGGGAAACTGAGACCAGGGCTCCCACGGCAGAGTCATGACTGACACCAGAAGGCACTCAGGCTGGTGAAGACTGCAGCTGGTAGTCTCTGAGACAAAGCCAAAAGTCTCTTGGGAGGTGGCCCAGAGAGTGTGGAGCCTGCTCTCTCAATCCTGGCTACAGACAGCTGAGGGAGCTGAGGGTATAGAGATGAGCACACCAAGGTGGCCTGGGCCTCTCCCGGTGGCTCTCCATCCTTCAGAGAGTACCCACCCCACACATTAGCCTCTGAGCCATGCAGGAGGCCACTAACCCGACCCTTGAACAGATGAAGAAACCAAGGCCAGGAAAAAGGCAGAGGTGTGGCCCTCGTCTGCTTCCACGTCCATGACGGGTGGGATTCCTAGATGTCTCATATGGTGGGTGAGGGCAGAAGAGGAGGAAAGGAAAAAGGAAGGAAGGAAGTTGGCCTGGTCATGGCCTTGCCCTGGCAGGGCTTATCCAGGATCCCACACCCACTTCCTCAAATCACAGGTCCCACAGTGCCCTCCGCCCTGTAGCTCTGGAATGTGTGCCCCACTGCCTGGGTGCAGAGCCTCCAGCCCTGGCACACAGATGGGGTTTAAGAGACACTCGTGTGAGTGACTCACTGAAACAACTGCTGCAGCCCCTATCGGATGCCCCCTTGTGCCAGGTTCTGTAATGCTCACCAACCCCACCCTATAAGCTGGGGGTCAGTCTCATTATGATACAGAGGCGAAAACTGAGGCTGAGAGGTTTAGCCTTTGCCCTAGATCGGACAGCAAATCCTGGCCAACACTCAGAGAGATTGCTCAGTGCAGGGCAGGGATCTGAGCACTTGGCAGTATTTGCTCATTCAACCAGCATAACCCCCTCCCCTCCCCCATAGGAGCTATTACCAGTCCCCAGTCCCCAGGTGAGAGCATGGGTAAGTGCAAAAACTGGAAAGCAATTCCAGGTTGTCCAGCCCCACCTTTAACCACCTTTTTTTCACCATTCTTGTTCTTGGCCAACCAGGAGAGAAAGAAAGCCATACTCCCATCCCCACCGGTCCCCTGTAGTCTGTGCCTTTCTCATGCATTCACAAGGGGAGCCATGGTGGAGGAGAGGAGATGGGTCTGTGGATGGCAGAGGTGTAAACAGCTTGGAAATGGCTTAGGCCAACAGGAGGAGAAGATGAGATGAGAGAGGAGAAGAGACACGGGATGGGGCGGGGCGGGGGTGTGTGTGCAGAGGAGGGTGGACACGGGTAGGAGGGGATGTGGAAAAGAAAGGGGAGAGAGAGGAGGAAAGGGGAAGACTGGAGTAAGAGTAGGGGAGGGAGGCAGAGAGGGTGAGGAAGGAAGTGAGGAGGGGACTGCTAGCTCCCAGGTGCCTGGCAGACCACATTCCAGTCCAGCTGGGGCCAAGGCTGCAACCCGCCTGTGCCAGGGAAGATCTGCCCCGCCCCTGCTGGGAGAACTTCAAAGCTGGTCCCTAGCCAACCCAAAGGTAGCGTCCTTTGAGGTTTGGCGGTGATGGGGCCATATTTCAGGCTGATATGAAGCAGGCTGTGCCCCACCCCCTCCCACTGGGAGATCCCCATCTGGGCTGTCTACTTAATACCCCATTAAGAGAGAAAATATACAGCCAGCTCCCCCCGCCCCTCAGCTGCCCATTCCACTGAAAAGATCAAAGCTGTGCTAGATTCCCGCCTAGAAACTCCATAAATAGAGCACAGACTGGGGGAGAGGCAAGTAGAGCCCCGTAGGGTGGTGACCATGGGGAGGTGTGGAGGCTGGGCTGACTGCAGGAGGGACCAGGCTCCTGGATGGATGCTGGGGGGCTGGGATGGGGACAGCCCTGAGCCTGGGAGGCACACATCTCAGCATAAGCCCTGGGCACCCAGCCTCATACCCCCTGCCCTGCCCTGCCCAGCTCTCCAACTCACCAAGAGGACAAGGCACCATGCCTGGGGTTCCCAAAGCCTGTTATACCATGTCCATGCACTGCCACTTAGAGAACTTCCTGGGCTGTAGCGACAAATAGACTCCAGAGCATGGCCCGCTGGTAGAACCTGAGTGGGGGGGGCTCCAGTCCTCAGCCTAGAAGAGGGTCTAGTGCAGCAGAGGATCAATCTGTGTCTATTCTGGCAGGCAGGCATTCTAAAGAACACTTAGCAGCCTGTGAGGGGGACAGAATTATTTCATCTTATAGCTGGGGAAATTGAGGCACACAGGAGTCAAATGAATAGCTCTAGGTGGTGAGAAGCTGAGGGGTTTGGCCGCCTGTACTCCTCTGCAATGAGGTGCTCAACTTCCATCAGGGATTCGCCTGTTGTGCAGCTGATCTTGGTGGGAGGAAAACTAGGTGTCCCCTGGGGGAGAGGAGAGCCAGGAGAAGGCACTAGACCCTCTTCTAGGCTGAGGACTGGAGTCGCCTCAGTTTCTACCAGCGGCCCGTGCTCTGGAGTCTGTTTGTCTCTACAGCCCACGCTCTTTCCAAACCAGGAAACAAATTCAGAAAGATAGAGATCCTCAGGACACAGCACACCCTCTCTCTCTCATTGTCCATGGAGGAGAGAGAACAGGACCTAAACCAAATACCCACTGGAACCCCCCTCATGCAGCCCCACAGCACTGAGAACATGATCTGAGTCAATGTCAGACCTGCCTTACTGGTACTGTCTTCTGGTCCCCAAAGCTACTGGTGAGAATTCGTTAAGGAGCTGCCCAGTTTCCTAATTCATACTAGGTGGTGACTGACTATTTCCTCTCGGTAGGGACCATCTTCCTCTTTTCTTCTTTGTCCTCCAGTCTCCCTGGCCCCACCTCAGGGAACGGGCACTGTCACCCTGCTGGGGCCAGAAACCTGGGGCTGCCCCTCCTCAACCCCCAGGATCCTTTCTGGGTGTCCTGGGCTCCGTCCCAAACACTTTCCACACTGGCAACTCCAGAGGTCTCCCTAAACTGCCCATCTGGCCAAGTCTCTCTCAGTCCCCGGGTGAGCCTCACCCTGGGCACCTGGCTCATTCAGTCACACTGTCATCGACCGAGCAGCTGTTTAATTGCTACATATGGGACAAATGAAGCACTTGGTCTCTGTTCCTTGGAATATGCTGCTCCAGGATTAGGGACCTCTTTCCTGACTCTGGCCTCCCCAGGCCACTCATGCTTTGGTCTCCATGGGCCCTTTGACCTGTCTGACAGTGACCCCTGTCTGGGCCTCCCCATGTCTGGGAGCTCCCTGAGGCACCACAGGTCTGCGCCTCCACCTTCCTCCATGCCCTTCCTCCTCCAGCAGGCTGGGGACCCTCAGAGGCACTCAGTGCTGGGAGGCAGGAACAGCCTTGCAGGAAGAATGCACTGGCAGCTCTAGAAGGCAGTGGTGCCCATGGGGACTTGGAGACCTCTGCTCCCTTCATGGTGCACTGAAGGCCAACTCTACCTCCCCCTCTTCTCTCCATCACGAGGGAGCAGCAGGCATAGGGCACAAGCAATTTTCCGGACCTAGTGGGGCACGGCAGACCAATCTGCACATGGTCTAAACCTCTGGCCTCCACAAGGAGCATGGCAGCATGGGCACAGTGGCCGCCTCAGCCCCTCCGCTGCTCCCCACCTCAAGCTAAGCACATGGCTGGGCCAGAGCTGCCACACACGCCTGCCAACTCCCCACCCCAGAACGCCTCCATTTTGCAGGGAGAAATTAATGAAAAGGAGAAGCCTGGGAAATTATAAGTTGCCACCTGCAATTTCTCCTTCCGAGGAAAGTGGCGCGATGGCTGATTAAAGCTGCAGCCGCCCTGCCAGGCTGGGCCAGCAGCTGAGGACCTCATCTGCCTGCAAGGGGGAGTTAGGGTCCCCTAGGCTCAGGCAGCCCCTCCCAGGGACCTCTCAACTGGGAAAGCCTCCAGTGGAGAGAGGCCGCGTTCGCCCTCCACCACCTTTCATCAATAGGCAGTTAGCCGGCCTTTGCTGTGACCCAGTGAACTCCTGCGGATTACAGGGCATGAGCCGTACCACAAGCCAACTTCCTCGGAGGCTGGTGGGAGAATCAGCGAAATGGCAATAAGGCACATTCACTGTGCCTGGGCTGTGCTGGGCGCCTTCACCTAGTGAGTCCTCAACAACACTGGCATGGTCAGAGCCATTTTACTGACCAGAAATGGAGCCTTAAGAGGGCAACACTTATTCAAGCCTGAGAGGAGGGAGAACCAGCACGGGGACCAACCCAAACTATCTGGTGGCAACGGTGGGGGTTTGACAACGGCACACCCTGGACATGAGGGTGGAACTTTGTATAGTTACAGCCCTAAGCCAAGGGCCCCAATTCCCAGCCTTCTGTGTTTATGCACAGGGGTTGTAGACAGCTAGGAAGGATAACTTTGGAGCAACTGCTCTGAGTCCCACTGCCCCACATACCCAGACTGGAGCTGGACCATTCCTCCTTCCAACAACTCACTGACCACCAGCTCCCTCAGTTCTCAGTCCTCACCAGGGGATGAATTCAGACTGTGGTGTGAATGAATGACACCAGCTTCATACCTCCACCTCTAGGAAGTATGTATATTCTGAGGCACTAAACTTGACTTCCCAACTGTGAGGAAGACAATTCACAGGGGTGACCTGAGTGTAGAACCCGCTAGGATGGGAATCTGAACCTTCTGGCCCGGGCATTAGGCCCTGAGCCCAACAGAATGCAACCATCCCAGCAGTAGACCAGACCTCCCATGCCAGCTCCCTTTGGCTGTGCATTTTCACATAAGCCCACTGACTTCTCTGAGCTTTGGTCTCTACATACTCCCTCCTACCCAGCTCCGTCACCCTAGGCAGGTCCTTCAGGCTCTCTGGGCTCCAGCCTGGACAGCTGGGAGGCAGCCTGTCACGGTATCCTTTAGAAGGCGAACTATGAGGCACCGCTATCTCCCAGCTCCACGGCCCTGGCCATATATTATTATAATGGCCTTAGCCAATAGGGGCGCAGGCTATTAGAATGAGTTAAGACCAGATTAATCTGCTTAAAAAAATATGCCTGGTTTTTACGCTGTGCATTCCCTCCTAACAACTCAGGCTCCTTCCAGGCCATTATCTCGTTTTATCGTTAATTCAATTCCATAAACATGTATTAAGTGTCTATTATGTGTGGAGCCCTGGCCTGGTAGCTGGGGTGGGGAGAGGCCAGTATGCGGGGGCAGCCCCAGCCCCCAAGATGCCTAGTCAGGCAGGAGATCTGCCTGACCCTCAGATCCCACCACTGGGCCATGAGGCAAATGAGACAGAACTCAGAAGAGGATGTTCACCAGCTGGAGAAGAGGGCACAAGAACACTGGGAATGGAGACATGTGATGCAGACAGAGGTCCTACTAGGTACCAAGTACTGTCCTCAGCACTCTACAAACACAGGTTCTCTTAATCTTCCCACCCATCCAGGGGGCAGGTACTAATGTTATCCTCATTTTACAATCGAAGAAACTGAGGCTCAAGGAAGTAATTTACTGAAGGTCTCAAAGCACCCTGGGTAAAGCCATGAAATCCATCCCCCAAATCTGGGCTTCACTTCTGTGTAGCGTCCCCAGTGCCTAGAAGGGTGCCCGGTGGGTACACACAAGATATTTGGGAATAAATGAATGAATGAACACTGAATCTCTGCTACATGCCAGACCAGAGTTGGCCTCTCCCACGGGAGCCTTAAAGAATAGCTGGCTTTGTGGTAAGCAGAGATGAGGTTTACAGAGGAAGAAGATCCGCCTAGGTAGGTCAGGGGCAGGAGTAGGACTGCGAGGTTCGCCAGGCTTGGGTGCAAATCCTGGATCCCACTCACAGGCCAGATAATCACACATTGTTACTTGACCTCTCTGAGACTCAGTTTCCATCTCTGCAGAAATGGTGGGGTTACCTCTGCCTTGCTGGGGATGAACAGGCTAGGACTGTCCATGCAGATCAATGCTTGCCAAGGAATGAGGGGCACCGGGCACCCAGAGCGGACATTGGTGCCTGCAGACTGTTGCGGAGGCCATGTGAGAAGCATAGACACTGGACCAAGAGGCTGACCTGGGGGGCAATAGAGTGGCACATGCCCATTCTGTAAATTAGGGGACAGATAAGAGAGGGGCCCAGTAATCCCCATGGGACAGTCACTGGGCTCCTCCTCAGGTTCTTCTCCAGGGATTTAGAGACAGCACATGTTCCCCAGAGCTTCCCCAATGGGTGGATACCAGCAGCCCCCGCATGATGTTAGTCTGGAGGGGATGCTGCTAAGGGAACAGGGCAGAAACGGAACAAGATAAGGGACTTCAGAGCCAGAAGTTCCACATGACAGGACCCTCAGTCCATCACCTGGGCCGGCCCCCTTCCTCCAGCTGCCACATACTCCTGGGCCTCAACCTCCGGCACATTCAAGGCCCTGCCTAGTGACACCTCCAGTCACCCTGTCCCACCATTCCACATCTTTGCCCACACAATTCCAGATGCCAGCAGTGCCCTCCCGGTTCCCATCTTGCCCCCCAAATAGGTATTCTTCCTTCCAGTCTCAGCCTGGACTTAGCACCAAGGCCTCTAAAACCTTGTGACGCCCCTGCCTACACAGACAGAGCTGCTGCCCCTCTACATCCCTCACAACCCCTCAACCAAGGCAGGGCAGCGAGTGACAGAGATGCAGCTCTGAATTCAATCCACCTTCCCATGAACTAGCTGCAAGTTATGTTACCTTTCTCAGCCTTGCTACCCTCATTTGTAGAACGAGGGTGATACCAGCATCTCACAGTCTTGTGGTGAGGATGAAATAAGAAAAACTTACGAAAACTGCTTGGGAAATTACTTCAATCATCACCACTATCAGGATGCCCTGTGGTTGCTTTTCAAAGGGATAACTTCACACAGGTCCTAAGCTCCATCCTCCCAGCCTATCTCCCAGTGCCCTGTACAGGGCCTAGTGTCTCGCAGCTGCTGAATCAAGAGGGCAGAACAGCCAACTCTGCCTAGAGCAGCCAGGAAGGCTTCACAAAAAAGGTGGTGTCTATTAAGGTCTTGAAGGATGCATAGGAGTTCACCAAGTAAAAGAACAGATGAGAAGGGGACTCCAGGCAGAGGGAATTGTTTCAGTTGGATCCTGCAAGCCTTGAGAGCCACACTCAGGAATATAAACTTCATCCCAGGGGTGGCAGGAAATGGAAGGTTTTTAATTAGGGGAATAGTCATTTACTGTGCCATTCATTTAACAAACATTTGCCGAAGGCCTACTATGTGCCCAGGTACTGGGGATAGAGTGGGCAATAAGATTAACAGTTCCTGGGGCCGCAGAGCCAGTGTCCCAGTGAAGGAGAGAGACTGCAGGAGACTCTCACAAATAACCCACTGATTCAGCTCTCTGGAAGTTTCAGCAGTAGAGGTAAGTGGTGCTGAGGCCAACGACAATGACAGCAATACAGTCTGGTTTGTGTGTGAGCTCAGAAGTGGTATTGCAGCCAAACAAGTCTAGGTGATAGGGCATGAAAAGAACATTCCAGGAAGCCCCAAGGAAGGGAGGCGTATGGCTCGTAGGAGGAGGTGGCAACCTGCATGGCTGGAACCCAACAGAGGGGACGCGTGTGGCAATGGAGTGCAAAGGGATAGGCCCGTGGGCCACAGTGAACAAGTTGGATTTTATCTCCCAGGTGCCTGACACTGGAAGGTTGCCAGAACCAGGCCACCCTGTCAACTGCTGGACAGGGAGTGACAAGCCAGCCCCAAAAGGAGCTTTGTGGGAGCCCAGAACCCCCAGTCCTGCCTCAGCAGAGCACCACGGACCGTTAAGGTGAGGCCTGTCCCTCCGGAGTTCAGCCCAGCTTGTGGCAAAGTGTCCAGTGACACTAGCTCATCAACATCCAAGAAAACATGCCCTGGGGGTGGACCAATTAAGAACTGCTAAGAGTTGGCCAAGCGCTAACCAGGGCAGCATCCACAGATCGCCCCCTCAGAAAGGTGGCTAAGTGAGTGCAGAAGGGGAACTGAGTTGCTGCCTCCCCTCAGGGCCTGTACACCATCCCTCCTGCTGGCAGCAGGCTCTGGGTAGGGGTCCTGGCAGGGCTGGAGTCTGGGATCTGTGCTCATGGAACCAGCAGGGGCTGCCTGAGTATTTCACCTCCTGGCACCAGGACCAAGTCTGAGGCCTTTCCTGGCCTGTTCTGGGGGGGCGGGGCGTGGGCACTGGATGGTATTGTCATAAGAGTGGGTATTCTCTGTGCCTCCACTTCCTCACCAGAAAAATGGGGACATTTTTATCTCAGAGGGTGACGTCAGGCTCATCTAGGCTCTGGATGGGATCACCTTTCCAAAGTATCAAATATCAAAGGCTGTGAGGATCAGCCCTCCCTGAGCAGCTGTAAATGCAGAGGGCGCCCTGTGGGAGCCACACCAGTCACATATTTGTGCTGCTGGCAGGAGCAAGGTACAGCCCAAGGGGATGGACAGGAGCTCCACAGACCCCACCCTGGCCCCATCCCCTCCCAGCTGGGAAACCCACTAGGGAGCCTCCTCAGAGCTGTGGTGACAATGAATGCAATAATGGTGTGATCCCAAACACTCTGCAGGGACACAGAGCCTGCCACTTGTGCTCCCAACTCTACCTAATTTCCTTGTCTCTCTCACAAACCCTTATACCAGAGCCCTGTGTATTCAAGACAGCATTGGCCGTCTAGTCGCATGGGTTACCCCAGAAACTGGGACTCCAGAAATTTGCATTTTAGAAGAATCTTGTCAGAGCAACAATTATGCCAAAGGAAGGAACCACAAATGATAAAATTTCTGCCAGTGGGTAATAGGAAAAGAGGAAGACATTAAGTGGAGGGGAGGGTCTCTCCTAGGACTCTGAAATCACCTTGCAGAGAGGCATTATTTATAGGGCACCAGCTGCAGGGACCACAGAACAAGGGGTCTCTCCAAGGCTCAGAAGATGCCATCATGAATGAATGAATGAATGAATGAACAAGCAATTCCTGGTTGGTTTCCTCCTGGTCAGGCAACCACCTGCCCAGCACCAGGACAGCCCACACAGCCATGGGCCGCTCTAGCCCAGCCAATGCTGGGAACTGGATTCTTATGGGTGCAGCAGAAGAGATGAGTTCCCTGGCTGGACTAGACCTTATTGAGGTATCTGATGGACCCAGGCCTGGCAGGGCCCAAGCCTCAGGAGAATCTGTAAAGGTGGGCTCTGGAGGAACTGCCAGCACCAAGGCCTAAGGTGGTGTTCACAGCCACCTCCATCACCCATTCCCCAGTGTGTGGACTGAGCTGAGGCCCCGGCCACCTCCCATCCTTGTTCGTCTAAAACAGCAGTTTCTCAACCTGTGGGTGGCAACCCCTTTGTAACAATGACAATACAACCTGCATATCAGATATTTACATTACAATTCATAACAGTAGCAAAATTAGTTATGAAGTAGTAACAAAAATAATTTTATGGTTGGGGGTCACCACAACATGAGGAACTGTATTAAAGGGTCACGGCATTAGGAAGGTTGAGAATCACTGGTCTAAAAGATGTGGATGGTCATCCCTCCATGAAGAGACAGGTGCAGCAGGCCCTTGGAACTTCACACAGCTTCCTCCCTCCCTTTTCTGAGCAGTAGGCAAAACAGTAGGGTGGCCAGCCTCTGGCCTTCCAACTTCCCTGTGCCCCTGCCCCATGTGCCTGATGCCTAGGCCCCAGGGCCCACACCTGTGCAGCGTGGGGAACGGTGATCAGAGGAGCACGGCTGAAGCCTGAGCACTGGCTTGGGTGTTCCCTGTATGGGAGCATTCAGGGCAACCAAGGTTCTTGCAACCTTCCTGGCACAGGCTCCCTGCCTGGCTCACACCATCACCAAGCTGAGGTCTCTGGACAAGCTCCCAATTCTCTGGGCCTCAGCTTCTCTAGCTGGGAATGCAGGTACTCACCTGTGAGGTTGTCACTAACAAGACAGAGCTTCTTAGTCCCCAGCACTTAGTAGGCCTGCAGCAAATAGAAATGGCTGCTGGGAAGCAGGTGAACCCCCGGGGCTGATCCCACAGGACTGACAAGCTGAGGCCACCAAAGGCCTCTAAGAGTCTGAGTGGCCTAGACTCGTCCAATCCAATCTGGTGTCCTTACCACACTCAAGGGAGGATCCCCTCCCCTCAAGCTGCAAGCAGAGCCCCACCTGGTGTCTGCTCTTTTCAGCCTCCAGGGCTAGGCTGTCATTCACTTTGCTTCTACCCCAGGAAGGCCCTTCCCCCATACCAGGCAAAATCCTGCTCCCCTTCAAGCCTCACACCCAACACCACCTCCTTCAGGGGATCATCTGCAAAATCTATCTCACCCCCTCTGACACCCCCGGGGCTTTGTTAGGATCTGGCTCTGCCCCTAGGTTACTTCCCTGAACAGTATGCACAGAATTCTTTCTGTTCTATCCACAAGGCAGGCTGAGCCCCACCTCGGGCCCTTTGCACAGGCTGTTCCCTCTGCCTGGAATGCTCTCCCCCAAGTCCTCTGCATGACTGGCTCCTTCCTGTCCTTCACAGGAGGGCAATGGCAGGGTTCTGTCTGCTGCACCCAGAGCTGTATCCTTCGTGCTAGACAGTGCCTACAACCAGGCTGATGGGGGGACAGCAGGGAACCACGGGCTCCTGATGGAGCTGTTTTACAGGAGCCTCCCATGTCCACTCCAGGACTGCTAACCCAAGGACCTGAAGATAAACTTGGAGGCAACGCGGTGCGTGTCTGAAACTGGCTGGAATCCATCTCTTCCGGATGTGTGCTCTGGGGCAGACACCTAATGCGAATCACTTCTGTCATGAGGACACCCAGGGGCTTGACACAGACCAGCTGCCGCTGCCGAGGGACAGGCTGCCAGAGCGCCGATGGGCTCTCAGCAAAATTGATGGCCATTGTCAGAAAACGATTTCCCCACGGCCACGTCGCAGGCCCTCGAAGGAGCTTAAATCCCAGGCAGCGATGCCTCCTGCAGCGGGTGGGCGGGTGGCCAGGCAGGCAGCCAGCCGGGCAGGCAGGCAGCCCACACCTGGCCCAGCTGCTTCCCAGGGCTGGGGAGCTGGCTATTACCAGGCAGGAAGAGAAGTCCCTGGGGCCTACAGCTGGGAGGCCAGAGCAAGGGGTGAGGGACAGCAGGGACCCCTGCCTCTTCTGGGCTAGAATGGGAGACCCTGCCCTGCACCCCTTCTATTCACTCTGTATCCCAAGCACAGCGCAGGGCTGGCACTGCACAAGCACTCAGGGAATGTGTGCTGAGTGAATGAGCAAACAAATAATTCTAGAAAGCTTCAGAGAGGACTCCAGAGCAGCATCTGGAGAAGGAGTCACCAAACCAATGAGAAGGGGAGGACCCCAAAAGTCTGTGCCTCCTGCCCCCTCCTCCATGAAGCCTGCCCTGACCCCAAAGCTGGGTGTGCCTCTTGGGAGTTTCCACAGCCCTTGGTGCCAACCTCACTCCAGCACTGGTCCTCAAATAGGGTCATTATTCATGTGTGGACCTCCAGCCCTATAGGTAAGCCCCTCCAGGGCAGGGCCACACCTAGATGTCACCAGGTACCTGGGGCCTTGTCCAACACTGGCACCAAGTAGGAGTTCCAAACTGTGAGCCAAGCAGAAATGAGGTTTGTGGAGAGGGGAGAGGTGGTTCCCAGGGCCATCTGGGTCTTCATATCTTCAACTTAAGGTTCCTATGGGGGGAGCGAGGCCTGTTCCGGAAACTGCCAGGTGCCGCCAGAGCAAACAGGCCACATGTCTGCAGCCTGGGTCCTGGCTGGCCCTCATGTCACCCCAGTCCCTGGCAATTCCTGAAGGTGCAGAAAGGTCATTGGCCACACAGGGGCCCTTCTCTGTCACACCCAGCCCATTTCCAGGATACCAGTCTCATTTTTATTTTATTATTTTTGGGGGGTTATTTTTGTTTTTTGGCAGGGGCTGGGTTTGAACCTACCACCTCCAGCATATAGGGCAAGCACCCTACCCCTTTTGAGCCACAGGCACCGCCCCAGTCTCATTTTTAGATGACAACAGTGGCCAGGCTGTCAGGAACCTCAGGGGCAGCCCAGGCTGAATCACTCTTCCCACAAACACATAACGTCACACCTGTGCCAGGGCTAGCACCCCTGCCCATCTCTGCTGTCCCCTCTTTCCAGAACACATGTGGCAGTGACCCTTTCCTCTCAACGCTCCCCACTGATGTCAGGGTCTAAGAGAACAAATGCTCACACTCACTGTGCTAAGTAAAAGCTTTACGTATGGACCCCGCAACCTAATACTGTCACTGCCCCCTTTGACAGTTGGGGAAACAGAGGCTGAAAGACAAAGGATTTTCCTGATCCTCTGCCCACTGAAGGAGGAACGCCAAGCTACAGAGGCTCCTCAGAAGAACTAGAACTGCTTGTCCTGCTGAACACCATCACCCATGACCACCTCCATCTGAGCTGCGTCACGTCTGTTCCTCTCCAGCCCACCTTTTCATTCTGAGGCAGGGATCTGATCACATCACTCTGTTCAAGAGCCATCGATGGCTCCCACTGCTTCCTGGATCACATTTAAACTTCCAGCCCCTCTGAAGTTGGCACCAGCAAACTTTCTAGTCTCATCTCCATCACTTTACTCCAGCCAAGTGTTTCCCTTCCTCCAAATGCCAGGTGTCTTTTCCCACCTCTGAGCCTCTGAGGCCACCTGCTTCTCTCCCTAGAATACCCTTCCCTGCTCCCTTTGCTGCCAAGTGGAATCCGGCATGCCCTTAAGGCCCTACTCAAAGTTCCCGTGTCTCCAACAATCTTGCCAGACACCCTGAGTCCCCCAGAGAGCACTGGCTACACTTCTCCCAGCAGACTGAGCACACCGCGCACTTGGCCGCATCTGACTCACCACCCCCACCCGTTCTCACTCAGCACAGCCTCAACATTTGCTGAAGTGAATCAATTATCTCATTTAGCTAGAGGGCACGCCCAGCTTGCCTGTCGGTGGTTCAGCCAAGAGCCCTTGTGTGGAAACCACCACGCTGGAGATGGCAATATGTCACCTCAGCTAGAAATTTACTGCAAGTTCTTGCATCTTATCAGAGTGTGTGCTGGTGTGGTGCTGGGTGACTGGAGTTTAGATTTGTACACCATGTCCGGCCCACCAAGCTTACCCAGGCCCTTCCCTGGTGTCACCTCACCACCCTGCAAGAGGTATGGGCAGAGAAAACACTCCCATTTCACTGAGGTGAAAACTGAAACTGCGAGAGGCCAAGTGACCAACACCTGAGGTCAGGGCAGCATCAACCACCAGGCGAAGGTTCTGCTTATGTGTCCCCGCTGGAGGCTGGATGGGAAGAAGGTGTTGGACTCAGCAGCAGAACACCTGGAGGGCAGGGGGGTCTGAAGACTTTCCCATGCCCAAGAGTGGGGAGGGCATCGGAAGAAAGCCCCCTCCCTCCCAGAGCTGGAGGGAAAAATGGCAGCCAGCCAGCAAGGCCCAATTAGGGAGCTAACTTCAAAGGCACCCATGAGCCCAGAAGAGCCAGATCCCAGTCCAGCCCCAGCAGGAAACCACCCGGGCTCCTCGCCATGCATGCCCGTCCAACCCCTGGCTATCCTGCTGGCAACACTCCCAGAGCCCCCAAGGGCGGGCAGGCCCAGGCCCCTCACTGGAGGTCCAGACAAGCCCCAGCATAGGGGCATGTGCCAAGGGCGGCCTGGGCCCTGACCCCGCCAGCACCCCCAGCCTGCTTACCTGCCAGAGGCCCTGGCCATGGCCACAGGCCCTGCTGGGGCATCCCGGGCCCCGCCCTGCTCACCAGGTCTTATTTGCATATGCTAATTAGCTGCACATCCCTTGCTCCCCTTGGAGCCAGCTTGTTTGGGGAACGGCTGGATCTGGCTATACCTGTACCATGCTGATGTCACGCCGAGCTATTTCCAGCCCAGTTGCCATGGAAACCACAAGGCCTCAGCTCCAGTTAGGAGTTCAATATATAATTTACTTACTCCCCCATCCCCCCAGCCCCACCCCAAAGAGACTGGGGCGTACAGGGAACAATCGGCTAAAATATACAATAACACCCTCCACTTCCCTCCACGGCCTGTGAGAGGAGAGGGGAGGAGGAGGAGGGAGGAGCCCGGCGCAACGGAACGGTAAATCCATTTTGGAAGTGGAGGGGGGACAGCAGAGAAGAGAGAAGAGCTTCCTCATTAAGAACAAGAACAGAGATTGGCACTTGGAGATGATTCCAGGGAGCAGGAAACAGGCTCAGGCCTAGCAAGGGCCCTGTGCCTGGTGACCCCAGGACTTCCCAGCCAAGCCTTCACCTGGGACCACAAGTGAGAGATGACTCCAGGCCAAGCCACCAGGCCACAGGTGCACACAGCCTCGCTCTGTGAAACCCCAGAGCTTGTGAGGGCACTGCTATCTCAGCTGTTCCTGCCCCAGGCACCTCCAGATGCAGAGATGCCATCCAGGCCTGCTGTTCATAAACTATCCCAATAAAGGGGACACTGGCCACCTCTAGGCCTGGGCATGCCCGAAGGACTGTGTGGCCAGCTGAGGCCTGGGGGCCATGAAATCATCCAGTGGTGGCACTTGCCCCGTGAGGCTCAGGTCCCTGGCACGCCCTTGACCTGAGTTCTATCCAGGTCTGTCCCATAGGCATCCTCTGACACCTGCTCTGTGCAACACCCTGTGCAGGGCACTGGAGGTTGACAAGGTCTTACACGTAGTCCCACATGTGAGGACCCCTAAGGCTGGCTGTGGGACAGCAGATCATAGCATCCAGCAAGGCCCACTGTAACAGCGACACAAGCACAAGGCCATGGGGACACCAGGAAGGTATGCGACCATCAAAGGCAAAGTCAGGGAAGGCTTCCTGGAGGAGGTACTGGCCTGAGCTAAGGCTTAAAGGGTGGAGACTTGGCTGAGGGTAAGGGAGGCCATTCCAGGCAGCAAGCACAGCATGAATGAAGGCCAGTAGGGGTGCTCCTCTGGTCCTGCCCTGTGCCCCCCAGGCAAGGGGTTCTGAGGGCCAGGCCACCTGCTGGTGCTCTAAATTTCCCAAGTCTCCAACCTACCCCAGTCCCATTCCTGCCTGGCTCGCCACTGAAGGCTGTAGGCGCCCTCACTGTGAATGCAGGGGCAGGCAGGGGACCTTATCCCAGGCTTTTCTCTCCCCTGAGCTCCACAGCCTCCTGGGCCTGGCCACCATAGGACCCAGGGGACCTTCTCTTTTTTTTTTTTGAGAGTCTCACTTTGTTGCCCTTGGCCAAGTGCCATGGCATCACAGTTCACAGCAACTTCAAACTCTTGGGCTTAAGTGATTCTCTTGCCTCAGCCTCCCAAGTACCTGGGACTACAGGTGCCCACCACAACACCCAGCTATTTTTCTTTGGAGACGAGGTCTCACTCTGGCTCAGGCAGGTCTCGAACTTATGGCAATCTACCCACCTTGGCCTCCCAGAGTGCTAGGATTTCAGGTGTGAGCTACCAGGCCCAGCCACCATGGGGGACTTTCTGACCTTCAGTTCCTCCACATCACCCCTACCCCCATAAATGGGTATATTTGAGCACAGAGAATCAAATAAGAGAACAAGTGGTCCATGAGCAGAATTCTTTTTTTTTAATTCAACAGTATTGATTTTTTTATTTCAGATTAATATGAGAGTACAAACGATTAGGTTACAAAGTTTGCCTTAGACAAGGTCCCTGTTGTAGTTGTGCCCTTCACCCAGGAGTTGTGCCATGTACCCTTACACTGTGACCATTAGGTGAGAGCACACCAATCCCCCTCCCTCCACGAGCAGAATTCTGAACTCCCATCAGTGCCAGAGTCCTCCAACCATTACCCCTAACCCTCACAAGCATCAGGATCCCTGTGTTTTTAGATGAAGAAATCAAGGCACTAAGTGAACAACTAAATAAAGTGTCAGGGCTGAGCTCTGAGCCCTTTTCTCAGCCTGCAGAGGCCTGGATAAGCTCTGCAGTGGGCAGGGAAGGAAGTCAGCTGAGAAGTCCTAGTTCCCTGACCCCCAGAGCGGGGCACAGGGCTGTGCCACAGCTCAGCAATTGGATTCCCTTGGCCAGGCCTCTCCTAGGAAGTCTCATTTTCATTCCCACCCCAGGCTCTGGGCTCCCCAAGCCCTGACCTTCCCAGGAGCTCCTCTCTCCCTCACCCCACCCCACTGGAACCCCTATGTCCTCTCCTGCTACTCACACCCCCAGGTTCTGCCCTTGCTGCTTCCCACCCTTCACCCATTCCCACCACTGTCACCTTAGTTCAGGAACAGCACAAGGGAGCACACTGAGCCCCCACTTCCCCGTCACAGCCTTCAACATCACCAGACTTCTCTACCTCCCCTTTCCCATTCTTACCCCTGTTCACTCTGCTCCAGCCACAGTGGCCTTTCAGCTATTCTCCAAACTCACCAATCTCGAAATGGCCTCTGGGCCCTTGCACATTCTGGTCCACCTGGTTAAAATGTCCCAAAGAGTCATAGAATAAAGCAGTGAAAATATGGATGTTGGGTTAGAGGGCCCGAGTTTGATGCCAGCTTTGCCTCTTAGCAGCTATGGACCTTGGGTACCATCTATCAAATGGGCTCAATGACCCTCATGGCCTTGTATGCAGTTAACTGAGTTTAGGCACAGGGGAGGGCCTGGGACGTGGCCAGGGACAGGTGGCTACTGTTACCACGACCACCTTGGAGCTAGCTCCTTTGCTCCTTTGGATCTCCGGCCCAAAGGGTCCTTCCTCCATCTCAACCCGCACTGCCAGCCCCACTTTTCTCTCAAGACCATCCCAGCCTCCAAACTGCACTGCATATTTATTTGTCTATGAGGTTAATATTCATCTCCCTTGGTACATCATCTCCAGGACACAGTATGTCAGTTGCATTCCTGCTGTGTCTCCAGGCTTGGTACACAGTAGGTGCTCAGCAGGTATGTGGGAATGATGAGGGCATGGATGCATAAATGAGCAGGCATGTGACCCACAGGCCTTTCTGGAGCTCCGGGGCCACCCCCAGCTGGGATCCCCAGTTCAACATCCAAGACTTTGCAGGGATTGGGGGCAAGTGGGGACTTGGATACTGTGAACACCTGGCTGGAAGGAAATGCCTCTCATAGGGGGCCCACTGGGAGTGGGGGGCCCTGCATCAGCCCCCAGGGCTGGGCATGCTCACAGCTGTGTTTGTCCACAGGCACGGCTGCTCCCAGTCTCCCACCACCCTGGTAATGTACACACAGCCTCCCAGGAAACTGCAAAAAATGAGTTAATATAACATTATGGCCGAGAATTTAAATACACAGGAGTCAGGCAACGCAGACTTACAGTTCCCCAAGCAACTGTAAAAACCACACAAGCAATTCAGGAGCAAGGGCTGGGAATGGATTTAAGGCCTTCTCAGTCGGAGGCAAACCTGGGGCCTGTAGCCTCTTGACCTCTCAGTGATGGAGAGAAACTTAGACACATGGTCCTTCAGGGCACCCACAGGCACCAGGGACATGCGACTCAGGCCATGGCTCACTGGACACAGCCCCTCTGAAGATCTGAGGGAAGCCCCAGCAGGGACTAGAAGAGAAGACCCTGCCCACAGTCCTGCTCGCCCCCACCAGCTTCCTGTGGTGAGCTCATCCTGTTCACTCTTCTGCAGAGGTGTGACCCTTGGGGCAGCTCTCCAGGGCTCCTGTCCTCTCTCCAACAAAATAGCTTCCTTTCTATAATTACCATTATAATTCCCTCACTGGGTTTACATCCCAACTCCACACTCAGGAACCTTGCAACCTTGGATGAGTTGCTGGTTCACTTTGTGAACCAGGCACAGAGACTAACACCTACCTCACAGTTAATTCATATTAACTCAGATGAATTAATATGTGCAAAATACTTGGAACAATGCCCAGTACATACAGACGTAGTAAGTGCTCAGTAAATATGAGCAATGAGGCAAGACACGGTGGCTCATGCCTGCTATCCCAACACTTTAGAAGGCTGAGGCAAGAGGATCTATTGAGGCCAGAAGTTTGAGACCCCCATCTCTACAAAAAATAAAACAATCAACCCAGCATGGTGGTGCATCTATAGTCCCCACTACTTAGGAGGCTGGGGTGGCACAATCACTTGAGCCCTGGAGTTGGAGGCTGCAAAGAGCTATGATCACACCACTGTGCTCCAGCCTGGGCAACAGAGCTTGAAACCATCTCTTAAAAAAAAAAAGAGGCCAGGCATGGTGGCTCATACCTGTAATTAACCCCAGCACTCTGGGAGGCTGAGGCAGGTGTATTATCTGAGCTCAGGAGTTTGGGACTAGCCTGAGCCAGAGTGAGACCCCACCTCTAAAAATAGCCGGGCGTTATGGAGAGTGCCTATAGTCCCAGATACTTGGGAGGCTGAGGCAAGAAAATCACTTAAGCCCAAGAGTTTGAGGTTGCTGTGAGCTATGACATCGCGGCACTCTGACAAGGGCAACAAAGTGAGACTCTGTCTCAAATAAAAAAGAATAGTAATTGTTATTGTTGTCATTAATATTGCCATTGTTATTGTTTTCCTTTCTCATCCATGAAGAATCTGAAGAAACATAAAACAGACAGTGGCACTTATGTGAGGGAAATGGAATAAAGCATTCATTCATTCATTCACTCCCTTAGTAAAGATTTACAGAAGTCTGGGTGTGTGTCAGGTCCCAACCTGGAGGTGCGGTCACGAACACTTAGAAGATACACAAGTAATCCCGGCACTCTGGGAGGCTGAGGCAGGAGAATTGTTTGAGCTCTGGAGTGAGAGACCAGTCTGAGCAAAAGTGAGACTGACTCTGTCTCCACTAAAAATAGAAAAAGTAGCCAGATGTGGTGGTGGGCACCCGTAGTCCCAGCTACTCAGGAGGCTGAGGCAAGAGGATTGCTTAAGCCCAGGAGTTTGAGGTTGCTGTGAGCTAATGATGCCACTGAGCTCTAGTCAGGGCAACCAAACAGAACTAAGAAAATATACAAGAGGACCCTGGAGGAATGAGTCCCAGTACTTATCACCGGTCCTTTTAGAGCAGCGGTTCTCAACCTGTGGGTCGTGACCCACAGAAACTGTATTAAAGGGCCGTGGCATTAGGAAGGTTGAGAACCACTGTTTTAGAGGCTGGCTGCCAATCTGGTGCAGCTACCACAGAGAAAGGGGGAAAGAGTCAGGTGGAAGATGTCAGACAACACACAAGCCCTTCCTTGATCATGAGATCAAATGTCAGCAGTGAGGGCCCATACTCTACCTTGGGACTACCGTCTATAAGGGAGTAAGGGAGGCGGGGCCTGAATAAGGCTGAGAAAGGCGGGGGAGAGGTGAGAATGGACATCCGCCCTCATAAGAGCTGTTAAGCATGGAGTGTATGGCCAGCAGGGAGATTCCTGTTGAGTGAGAGAGTGAGCAAAGGTGTGTTCTGTGCCTCTGAGCAGTGGGGAGACTCGCCAACCCAGGCCCAGGTTTGGGTCACTCACCTGGCTCAGTTTTAGGACCTCTTGTTCAGAAGCCAAAGGTCCTGCTGAACAGTCTGTGTCAGGACCCCAGCCCAGAGAGGTCTGAGCCAGTGTAAGGCTGGCCAGGGTGACAGCCAGGAACAGCCAGGCTCAGCGAGCCAGGAAGACAGATGACAGCAGCTGGTTCTGGGTATGCTGGAGCAGGAGAGGTCCTCAGAGGTCACCCAATTCAGGCTATTAGCATCACAGGGAGGGGCCACACTCAGGTGAGGAGATGGAATGACTGAAAAGCTGAAAGCTGAGCTGAGCCATGTCCGACTCCAGGACCAGAGCATTCCAGGCAAGGCATGCTGCAAAGGCAAAGTCTGGGGGCAGGAAGGAGCCAGCAGGGAGGGGCTGAGAGGGCAGAGAGAGGCCAGCACTAGTTCCCAGACTCTGGTGGGGGCTCAGGTCCTCACCCAGCAGAAGTGCAGAGAAGCCGAGAAGCAGTGGGCCCTGTGGTTCAGAGCAGAGCCTCAGTTTCCTCATCTATAAAATGGGAGGACAACTGAACCTACTTCTTGAGGTGGCTGAGAGGATTAAATGAGTCAACATGCACCTGGGACAGGTGCCAATGGGAGAGTGAGCTGCACAGTGGCTGTTACTGTTATGATCAGAAGGGGAAGGGCTCTAGGAAATGAGGATGTGGGAGAGGGAGGGACAAATCAACCAGCCACAGTAACAAGTAAACTTTAATTAACTTCACTAGGTCTGGGAAGAGTTAAGGGAAATGGAAACTAGGAGACAAACGGAAGTGGTGATATCAGAAAATAGTCTCCACAATTTGAGAAAATAACCTCCACCATTTGTTCTGGATCATACCGTTTGCTAATGTCCTGTTACAGCTACTGACTCTTGGGATCTCCCAGAAACCTGGAGAATGTCTTTATCCCCACCTTACAGGTGAGGATACCAAGGCCTAGGGGGAGAAATGGCCAGCCCAAGGTCTGTGGTCAAGATGGGATCATTAGAATCCCAGGCTTGGATGCCAAATGCAGGACTCAAACAATTACACCTAGTACTAGGTTCTCCCCTTGTCCCCAGCCTGGTCCCTGAGGGCTCTGTCCTCATGTCTTGCTGAATGGCTGGATAGGGGATGATGTCCACCTAGCCTGAAGCAGACTCTCACACTAGCAGCCCCAGCTCCAGATGCCTCTCTGTGTTCAGGCCTCTCAGCTGCCACCCCCCAACCAGAACTCTGTTTCTCGGGGCTCTCCCCACTGGGCACAATAATACTCTATGGCACTGGGGCAGGCCAGGCTAGGGGTATTCCCCAGGAAGTCCAGGATGTCTCTGAGAGGCAAATCGCCAAGAAAAGTACCCCCAAAGTTTTCCCTCTTGCCTGCTGGCCCCTCCCCAGCCTCTTCTCACCTCAACAGCAAGAACCCTGGGGCCAGGCCCACCTGACTGGGGCAGCAACACCACCCTTTCCTGCCCAACAAACCCCAATTTCCTCCCTGAGGCATCACTGAGGCAGGATGGCACCAGCCCAAGCCACATGCACAGCAGCAAATTACACCAACATGGGCTGAGGGAGGGCCTGAGATCTCATTCACTTCTGCCTGTGTCTAAGCAGCAGTCTTGGCCTGGGCACCATGCCAGGTGTCCCAGGCAGAGAGGACACAAAGCAGGGCCATGTCCTTGCGATCAAGGAACTCATGGTCCAGACCAGGGTCAAAGCTGGACTGAACCTGAGGACAGGGCCCTGAGGCTCAAAGGACAGAGAATACCCCCTACAAGAGCCTTCAGGAGAAGCTGAGGGGGCAGAGGCCTGATGGGAGAAAGGAGGGGGTGCTCCAGGCAGAAGGCACCATAGGGGCAAAGGCCCGGGTCTGGAGTGCTCAGCAACAGGGTCCATGGGTGCAGGGCACTGTGCTCACAAGCCATAGCTCTGCACCCACTGCTTCTGGAGCTGCTACACCTCCCTGGGACTCAAAGGCCCCACCTCACAGGACATGGATGTCAGAGGCACAGGACGGCCAGGTGCTGCTGTCATTGCTGCCCTCAAGGCAAGTAAGCCACAGGCTTCTCCCTGACATTCTGCACCTGTCCTGTTCTGGTTGTTAATGTTACAGGACACCTGTGCACCACTCAGACCTCCTTTTGAGACCAAGACACAGGTTTCCCCAGCTGCCAGGGTTTGGTGGCCAAGGGTCCACAGCTGTGTCCCTCAGGGGGACGGGGCCACAAGCATGGCCCTCCACCCCTCCTGCCAGGGACAGTGGCACCAGTGACCACTCAACACAGGGTAGGATTGCCCTACCTAGCTCCTGAGGGCTGTGGGTTCACCCGAGGCCTGTTCTCACTGTACCGCAGCCTAACCATGTCGTCTGCTCCCATAGAGCCCTCCTGGATAAACCTCTTGCAGGACACCCCGCAGTCTGTTTCTGGTGAAGTCAATCTGTGACATCACCCCCGCCCCCATCTCTGTTCGAGCGAGGGCCCTGCAGTAAATTCCCAGCAGACAAGAGACTCGGCACCGCCCCATGTATTTATTCTGCTGGCTGTACCTTGGACAGACCTTGTGATGTGCATCGAACACTCTGCTCTTCCACCTAGGGCAGGTGCTGGTGCCCAGCTGACTGATGCCAGGTTCTGGGCAAGGATGGTGGAACACCATCAAGGACACCGGACTCAGAACCCCCTGGAGGAGAGAAGCAGCTGGATCTAACAGGACAGTTCTTTTCTACAGCCACTACCTCCCCAGGAAGGTGATAGCAGCAGCAGCCCCAGCAAGCAGCGACAAGGAAGGAACAGCTTGGTGGGAATTCCTCCCATCCTGCGAGGGGCCATAAACCTATCCCTCATCCCCAGTTCAGACTGCCAAGGGCTGCTCCGTCTGCCCAGCATCCCCCCAGCATGCGGGTGAATACTGCTGAGTCTGGCACCTGTCTGAACACACCTTCTGGGAGAACGGCCACAGGGCAGAGGGTGCATAGGACACAGGGTCCCATGTTCCCCTCTCCAGGAGGAAGACACCACATTATTTAGGAGCAAAGTAAGGAGGCCATGCAGAGAGTGAGGTCAAGGCCAGGAGGCTGTGATTGCTGGGCCAGCTCCGAGCTCTGTGCTGGGGTAATAGGAAGCCATGGACGGTAGAGGGCAGAAGAGCAAAGAAACAAAAGTGGTGGTAGTGGTGGCGCCTGTGGCTCAGTGAGTAGGACGCCATAGCCCCATACACCAAGGGTGGCAGGTTCAAACCCGGCCCCGACCAAACTGCAACAAAAAAATAGCCCAGCATTATGGCAGGCGCCTACAGTCCCAGCTACTCAGGAGGCTGAGGCAAGAGAATCACCTAAGCCCAGGAGTTGGTGGTTGCTGTGAGCTGGTGATGTCCACGGCACTCTACCAAAGGCGATAAAATGAGACTCTGTCTCTACAAAAAAAAAAAAGTGGTGGTAGGAACAGCATGGCCAGAGCAGACACATGCTGAAAAGCCAGCCAGAAGGCCACTATGGGACGTATGAGGGCTGAGACGATAGCCTAGCCACAGACTGTAGCAGAGAAGAACAGGAAGCAGCTCAGGGCTGGCCACGAGGGAGGCCAGAGGCCTTTGGTGCAAGTCAGGACCCAGCCTCCAGTCCAACCCCCAAGTAAAGCCAAACAGAAAAGTGTGGCTTCAAACTGGTTGTGGGCACAGTGGGCAGTGGAAGGCCACCACGTGCAAACAGGTCCTGGCCCAGAATAACAGGAGACCCACTCAGCCAGACAGTGAAGGCTCCAGACTGCCAGCTGGCCTCCTTGCAAGGGTTTCAGGTCTGAAGAGGCCACAGGTCTGTCCCATCTCATCTGAGTACCCCCTGCAGACTCCACTCCAGGTTGAGTACACAGCCCTTATCCCCAGAGCCTCTCCGGGGCCACAGAGGCCTGCAGGGCACTGCCCTCCCATGCTGTGGGCCTTAGTCCTCATCCTCAGCATGCAACAATGATTCTTCCTCCCAGGGCTGTCAGAAAGGGCAAATGAGAGAACACACTGAACATGCCTAGCTCAGGCTATGCAGTTAGCCCCTCCCCCAGGAAGCATGGACACCTGCAGGGTGTCTCCAGACACCTAATATCCCTCCACAGCTCCACACTCCCTCCCTCCCACCTCGGGGCCTTTGTGCATGCTGTTTCTCCTGCCAGGAACACTTTTGCCTGAGTCCTTCTCTCCCTTGTTCTGGGCTCAGAAGCTACATCTTCCAGGAGGAAGATCTCCCTACTCTCACAATGAGGTCAAGGCCCAATGAATCTCCCCAACCAGCCTGCAGTGATTGGCTTGCCCACCACTATGTGCTCTCATTAAATACTTACTGAATGAGTGAGTGAGTGAGTGAATGAGACACAATAGCTCTCTAAACTTTCAGTGACAACACAAGGCCACTGGGAGTGAAGGAGCCTGTCTTAAGGGCTATGGGTACCTATGGAGGCCCTTGACCTAGCCTATAGGTTCTGGGAAGCATTCCTAGAGGAAGTGATACCTCAGCCTGAAATCTAAAACCTAAAGTTTTTAGGTCCCAATAAATCCATTTTACAGATGGAGAAATTGAGGTCTAGGATTCAGGGTGCCCTGTGAATGTCCCGAGAAGCTTCCCTGCTTCACTAGTTCCAGCCCCAGACAAGCCCCTGACCTGGAGTGGCCCATCCTACTCCCCTGGGGCTGCCCCAGGGCCCACCTGGGGCCACAGCCTCCTGCCCTAGTCATCCTGGCGGCAGGGTTGCTTGGGGCTGGTGCGGCGCTGGGCACTGGGCATGCAGTTGCACGGCTGAGCCGGGCAGCTGGCAGCAGCACAGCTACGAACCAGCTGTTTGGATGACAAACTGCGTTCAAGCTTCATTAGGGTAATCACGGGCTCCCCTCCCGGCAGCGCTGCGGAGCTCGACTGTCAACCTGAACTAATCAAACCCAGCCCCAGGACACCCGCCTGCCTGGCTGACAAGCTTCTCAGTTGCTGAGCCACCTCGCGCTGCACAGCTCCAGGCCAAGGCCCAGTCTGACTGGGCCCTGGAAACAACTGCCTCACAGAGACCTACTGTGTGCTCCCTGAGATCATGTGAACCTCAGAGGCCCTGTCAGGAGGGAAGGGTCACAACAGTCACTCGCGTTTTTACAGCTTAGTTTGCTCATGAGGAGAAGAGATCTGGCCAAAGCCACAGATGTGTGGGGTTAAGCCAGGACCCCCATCACCTTCCCTGTTGCCAGTCCACCCAGGCAGCCCCTTTTTCTGCCCTTCCAGGGCCAGGAGGCTGCTGAGCTTGCAACTCTGAAACTGGGGTCAGAAGAGTGGCCTCAGCAAGTCCCTTGACACTTCTAGACCTGGAGCCCTGCATCTGAATAGAGAATCGGGGTTTTAAAGATGCCAGTATGGAGAGCACTTTGCTAAGCACTGAGGCCAGCACTCAGTCCAGGAGTAGACCTGCCCTGTAGCCTGTGGTTACCTTTTTGCTCAGCTGGGCTCCCCTGCTCCCCTGCCCACCGGGGGGCGGCTCACCTGCTCCACATCCTCAGAACTTGAACTCGGCTAGAAGGGGCAGGTCTGGCTTCTTCATTTGACAACTTGAGAAAATGAGGCCCAGAAGAGAGGTATCAGAGACAATGGAATGTAGTAGAAAGAAAACAGGCTTTAGAGGCAGCTGGGCCTTCATTCATTCATCCACTCATTCACTCAACAAATACCAGCAAGATACTGCCGATGTGAGGTACTAGGTCTGTGCTGAGTGAGCAGATGACTGGAAGGATCAGGGAAGGAATCAATGAATGGTGCCGGGGCCCAGCCGTGAACTCAACAGACACCATCTCTGCCTCCTGGAGTTAACTGTCTAGTGGGAGAGCATACGCTTAACACATAATTAATTGTAAATGACACGGGCAATGTGGAAAAAGCACAAACTAGCCCAATAATAGCCACCAATAACATCCAGCCAAGTTCAGGTTCTGAGGATGTGGGAGCAGGTGAGCTGACTTTGGCCAGCAGATGCCTAGGGGGGCAGCCGAGCTGAGCAGAAGGGCCCTGCCTGGTCAGGGGAGGTTTGAGCAGGTTTCCTGGAGGAGATGACACTCTGCCCTGAGGGTACTGGCCAGGCAAAGGGAAGCTGAGGAGGAGGGAATTCCATGCACAAAGGCCCTGAAGAAGGAAGGAGCTAAGGGCTTTTGAGGACAAAAGATCCACACACAAAAGGTCTGGAGAGTAGTGATGGGTACAGCAGCTGAAGCAGGCCAGGCCAGGGTGAGGATTTGGGTCTTATCCTGAGTGTGACAGGAGCCATTAGAGGGCTGTCAGCAGGAGCAATCCTCCAGGTGCTATGGAGAATGTGTGGAAGGGTTCAAATCCCAGCTCTGTCCACTTCTTTTTTTTTTTTTTTTTTTTTTTAGACAGAGTCTCACTTTGTTGCCCTGGGTAGGGTGTCAAGGCATCACAGCTCGCAGCAACCTCAAACTCCTAGGCTCAACTGATTCACTTGCCTCAGCCTCCTGAGTAGCTGAGATTACAGGTGCCCACCACAATGCCCAGCTATTTTTTAAGAGATGGGGTCTCGCTTTTGCTCAGGTTGGTCTTGAACTCCATGAGCTCAAGCAATCCACCCACCTCAGCCTCCCAGAGTGCTAGGATTACTGGTGTGAGCCACATAGCCCAGCCTTGTGCTGTCAACTTCTGATGCAGTGACAGCACGGCCAGACATCAAGCTAACAGGAAGGGCCACACTATACCGTTCCATTCACATGCTGTGCAGAGACAGAACAGCCAACTTCTGCTTAAATGCTGGGGCCGGGGCTGCTGGAGCCAGGCGGGCGATGAGGGGCACAATAAAGCCTTCGGGGCACTGGAAACGTTCCAGATCTGGATCTAGACAGGGTCACACAGCTATCCACAGGAAGTCTGCACTTTTCTGTATCAAGAAAGAGAAAGAACAAAACCTACCTACATTACTCTGCGTCTCTTAGTCTTTGTTTTTGCATCTGCTAGATGGGGACAGTGACAGGAGGATGGTGTCACTATGCAGAGGGTTTGAGAGGATGGTGTGCATCCAGGCTGTGCACAAACCTGGCTGACGGCCACTATTCTGGGAATGCAGGTCACACAGATGCTGAAAAGCATCCAGTTTCCCTCACACCTTGGCTCTTTTGGGGCTTCAGTTTCCTCATCTGTAAGGAACCAGTGGCTTCCACCTGCCTCAGAGGCAACCAGGGGGCGGGGGGAGGAAGGGATAAAACCTCCCACCCAGGCTCCTATGAGGCTGCCTGCCCCCAGTCACAAACATGAGAGCAATTCTGACACCAAACCACACAGCGTGTTCTTCCCAACTCTGCACATAATAGGTGCTGAATCAGCAACTCACTGCCCAAGGCCACACACGGGTTTGGCAGCAGAAGCCAGGCTAAGCCTAAATGCCCACCTGAACCAGACCCTTCCTGCTCACCTACTGTGCGCCAGGCCTGGGAAGCACCAACTCACCACAGGGGTCCACTGAGGGGTCTTCTAGGGGGTCCACTGGGATACTGGATTACAGCTACAAGCCAAGGGGTGGCCCTGCCTGGGGCAGGAGCAGACTGTGGTGGGAATGGGCTCTGCAAGGCCCTGGACAAGCTGCCAGCCAAAGCTGATTCAATATGACATTACCCTTGACACTGGAGGGCCGCAAAGCCAAGTGCCCCTCACACCCCAGGAAGCTAGAGGTAGGGGGAAGCCTGGCTCCCTGTCCATAGCTTGAGTATTTCACCCTCCTCCCCAAGACCTTCAGTGACCTTGGTGTCATCATCACCAGTATTCTTGTTGGCCCAGCTGTCCTCAGAACCCTTTAGTATCATTTTCTCATGAGTCTGCCAATGCCCTGGGGATAGGGCCTAGGTGTCAGGACTATCCTTAGCTCCATTCTACAGAGGAAGCAATGGATGTCCCAAGAGTTTTGGTGTCCCAGGACTAGCCAAGAAAGGGTCAGGAAGTGGCTGGCTGACTGGAATCCCCATGATTGGCCCCAGAGTGGGAAGCTCAAGCTCCCAGAGGGAGAAGCCAGTGTGGTCTGTACCCTGTCCTCCCCACCACCTGGAGCTGCCCACTCACACAGCCAGTCAACAAACACTGCTGCTCTAGAAGCTGGAGGTGGAGCAGTAAGACAGGCCTACAGGGACATGACCCCAAATCAACAACAGCCCCATCTGTTATTCACTCAGCAAATGCCAAGGATAATGACAGCGATGACGACAACATGCCTAGCGACTATCCTGAGCCAGGGACTACATCAAGTACTATTTCATTTAATCCACCAAGCAGCCTTACAAAGGAGGCACCGCTAGTCCCATTTTGTAGGTGAAGACATGGAGGCTCAAACTGCCCCCAGGCAGGCAGGCAGGGTCTGACCCCAGGAATGAGAGCTTCTTGGTCCTGTCTAATTTTGGCCCTTTGCACAGTTACTTCATGGGACCCACCCTCTGGTCCTCAGCAACAAATGGATCCGCAGGGGCTCTGGACCCAGGACTCCATGCCCGTCCCATATCTCAAGCCCTGGCTGGGTACAGTGCCCAGAGCTGCACGTCCTCTGGACCCAAAACACAGCCTGGCTTTGGCTTCTACCTACACTCCTAGGACCTGAAGCCCATCCCTGGCTGTGGGGCCTGCCCATATCAGCTCAGCTGCAGCAGAGATCTCAGCTTTATGTTGAGAAGGAAGACAGACAAGAAAGCACATAGCCCCACCTGGACGCTCTCAGCCTTACACTTCCCCTGGCTGGCACCTTCTCTTCCCTCAACTCTCAGATAAAAGCCTTCTTGACCACCTTTTCTCCATTAACACCACTCCCACCCACAGACACACCTTTTCTCCTGCACCCCTCAGCTTTCCTACACAGCCCTGCCCACAAACCAACACCAGACACAGCTGCTAGTTCACTGCCAGGGGTCAGCTCCTCTGGGAGCTGCTCTAGGGCAGGGCATGGTCTGCTTCATTCACAAACATACCCCTGCTACCCCCATATCTGGTGCAGAGTAGGGCTACAATATCCTCATTAAGTGAATAAATTTGCTGAATGAGTGTTGACAGAGCAGTTACGGGAACACAGTGGGCACATCTGTTACCCTGACCCCGAGAAGAAAACAGAAAGGCGGAGGCATGGAAAGTGTTCCAGGCAGAAGGTGCAGCAGGGGCAAAGGCCAGCTGGCAAGAAATAACTGGGCTCTGGGGACCTCTTGGTGCAGTTGCTGAGTGTGGCAGGAGCACAGGATGTGAGACCAGCAGGCCAGCAGGGTCATGGAAGGGTGACAGGAAGCCCTTCAGGGTTCCAGTTCGGGCAGGGGGCTCCCCCAGCATTCGATCATTCCCTCCCTCTGCCCAGATCAGCCTGGCCGCAGCCCACTTTCACCCCATGGGGGCAACCAAGGTCTGGGGGCCAGCCATCGCCCCTCCCCTCCCCACAGGCACAGGAGCACTAAGCTGGCAGCCATCCACAGACCTGGGAGCCAGCCTGCCACCCGTGCAGGCTGCAACCTGTGACCTTGGCCCTGTTAGCATGGCCTCCTCCAGTCAAGCAAACCAGCTGGCGCCAAAAGCAGAGCAGCTTGGGTGAGCTCCTCACTGCAGAGTGTGGCACGGCTGCAAGCAGCAGGCTGTACCGCTTACATGCTCCAGCCAGGATCTGCAGAGAAGGGGTGGTGGTGAAAGAACTGGCTGGGTCCACAACAGCAAACAGCTCTCACACCCCATGCTGAACCCACCTGACACAGCTCAGGTGGTCAGGCAGGAAAAACCACCTCAAAACCTTTTCCCTCTCTCCTGGGCCCAGGCTGGACCTTAGCTCCCACCTCCCCTTCCCCTGGACAACCTCCTCTTTAACCAGCAGCTCTACATGCCCCTGGAACTCTCCAGCCAGATGCACCCTCCCCCTTAAGCCTGTCCTAAGAATCCTATCTTCACAAACAGCACCCCATACCCTCAGGGGTCCTCTCTGGGACTCTCAGTCTTCCTCCACCTCCCTGCACCACATGGACACAAGGACTTTCCCTGGTTAGCCCCACAGCCATCTCCCTCCTTCCCGTCTCTGCCTCCAGCCTTGCCACTGAAACCCTCTGAATATTCCCCACCACAGGGAGAATAAAATCCCAAGCCAAGCCCTCCTGGGCCCACATCCCTGTGGAACCTGGCCTCTGCAAGCCCATACACACCTTGTATCCACCATGCTCCAGCCACACTGGCCTCCTTTCTGTCCTGAGACAGGCCAAACTCGGACCTGTCTCTGCCTAGGTGCACTTCTTGCACTCTACTCTCCCCTTGGCTGGCACCTCGTTCTTCAGGTCTCAGCTCAAATGTCTTCTGTAGGAGAGGCCTTCCCAGGACACGCTGGCCAGTAGCATCCACATGTCCACTCACCCTGACAACCATCATGCAGCACGTGACTGTTTCCCATTCTCAGGCATCTTCTGCCTTCTTCATCACCAGCCTGGGAACGGCAGACACAGCTCTCACTGTGTCTTAAGATCTGGAACATAGCAAGTACTCCACACACCTGTCTAGTGAATGACTACAGAAATGACTCTCTCCACAGTGCAGTCAAATCGGATGCTCCCGGGGTTCCTGGGGCCCTGTAGTACTGTCACCTCATGTCTAAGGGCCCTGCAGTCTGGCCCTTCCCCCTCCTCCAGCTCTGACACTGTGGCTGCTCCTCTCACTGACCCCCACACCCACACTGTGCCTTCCCTGCCCCAGCTCTCCCGTTTCTCTTTGCCCTGGCACCTCCTCGCCCCGCCTGCCACCCCCAGTCCCTAGCACTTTCAGCCTACACCTCTCCTCCCCTGGCATTCATGACATGACGCCAGCTTCCACCCTCCACCTCATTGCCTGTCACTTCTGTCTACAAGCCCTGGTGCCACAGCCAGAACTTGGTGTCTGTCCCCCATTCTTTGGCCCTTTCTGTTCCCTCTGCCTGTGCTTATCCTCGTCTTCTCTGCTGGGTGAGCTCCTACCCATCCTTTAGGACCAACTCAAAATGTCACCTCTTTTGTAAAATCCTGCCTGATTCTTTTCCTACATCAGTCAGGGCTGTGTTGGTTGCAAGAAAAACAAATACAACTCAAAATAGCTTGAACAAAAAAGGGAACATGTCAGTCTATGTAACTAAAAATTCCAGGGGTGGCTTCAGGCGTAGCTAGATCTAGAGGCAAAAATAAAGTCACCTGTTCTTCCATACTGGCTTGGCTCTGCCTCCCTCTAGGTGATGACTTAGATTCCCCATCCTAGATGTGGCTGTGGAAGAGGGCAGCCAGAAGCCACACAGTCACCCCTCCAGGTTCAGCAACCTACAACCACAGCTGTAGCTCAGGTCTCAGTCCCCTCACACTCAGCTCTAAGTCAGAGCTCCAGGGAAGCCTGTGACTGGCTCAGATGGGCTGTGTGCTCATTCTCACTTTGGCCAGGGGATGGGGTGTTTGAGCCCACCTGGGCCTCAGGCTCACCTGGGGAGGTGGGGGAGTGGGTCCCAGGAAGACAACCCTCTCAGGCCCTGGTCCTACCCTGTGCCCACTTACCATCCTGAATAGTCACAGTTTTGCAGCACAAGGAATTCCGTCTCCCTCACAGCTGGGTCCAGTGCCCACTCCGTGACAGCTCCAGAAGAAGGCCTGAGAAGGCTTCTGTCTGAGTGAATGGAGGCTGGCTGCACAAAGCCTACCCATGCTGGCCGGGTGTGCAATAATGGGTTAACCATCACCCCTGGCAGGCAGCAGATCTGCATTTTCACGGAGGCCTCAGGGGGACACAAAGCTTAAATGGCAACAGAAGAAGTCAGGAGGGGGGTGCCCAGGGGGCCCTCCACAGAGCCCAGTCCCAGCAGCCCAGCCTACAGGGGCCACTTGGCCAATCCCAAGGAGCTACTAAGGGGCCCGAGTGGAAGGGCTGGGAAAATAATTACTGAGGAGGCCCAGGAGGGAGGCGGGAGGCTGGCGAGAGGCTTAATGAAACTGCTAACGCGTTAGTGATTCCTGCCTGCTTGGGAAAGGCGGAGGCAGACAGCCATGTTGCCAGCTTCTGCAACGGAGGCTGCCAGGCGGGACGGGCTGGGCACAGCGCGAGGCAGCAACAATAGGCACCTCTTCATCATCTGCCTCTCAACACGTGACTTCCAAAGGGCAATCTTCATATATCAAAGTCCAGATGACAGTACATTTCAACACATCTGGTATGAAATTGGACTGGAGTCCATTCAGATACATTAGAAATAGAATGGCTAAAATTCTGATTAAACCCAGCAACACAGAGATTTAAGGATCAGGGCAAGCAGGGTATCTGGTCCCATTTTCCAGACAGGAAACAAAGGCCCCAGGAGGTCATCTGCCTCTGGGTGCCAGCCAGGGTTGTTCCAGAAAGTATTCAGCCTTTAAGCCTATCCACAAGCAATCCCCGTCCTTCCCACTCCCAGGTCTTTTCATTCTCAGACGAGCTCTGTGAAACAAGTAGATGCCACAGTCCCCTTTAACACAGGACACCAAAGAGTTTAGTCACACAGCAAGGCAGGAGCGGGCAGGAGCTCCAATCAGGGTTTGGACTCCTGGTCCACTCACTGCTCATCCTCACACAAGGTAGGTGCTTTCTGGTAAAGGCATTGTGGTTTTTACTTTACAACATCTCATTTTACATCACAACATCAACCAAATTTGCATTGTGGTTTTTACTTTACAACATCTCATTGCCAGCTCCAAGTGAGAAAATAGAGGCACAGAGAGGTTAAGTGACTTGTCTGAGGCCACACAGCTGGACACCTATAGAGCCAGGACTCAGACCTGGGTTTTGGGGGGTTTTTTGGTAGAGAGAGAGTCTCACTTTACCGCCCTCAGTAGAGTGCCGTGGCATCACACAGCTCACAGCAACCTCCAACTCCTGGGCTTAGGTGATTCTCTTGCCTCAGCCTCCCAAGTAGCTGGGACCACAGGCACCCGCCACTGTGGGCTATTTTTTTGTTGCAGTTCGGCCGGGGCTGGGTTTGAACCTGCCACCCATGGTATATGGGGCCGGCGCCTTACTGACTGAGCCACAGGTGCCGCCCCAGACCTGGGGTTTTAAATTCCAAAACTACGCACTTTTTGTTCAAGCATTCTGCAGGGCATGATAGACAATCAGTACCCCTTTGCCTTTTTTTTTTTTTTTAAGACAGGGTCTCATTCTGTCACCCTGGGTAGAGTGCCATGGTGTCATAGCTCACAGCAACTTCAAACCCTCTTTGCTTGAGCAATCCTCTTGCCTCAGCCTCTTCAGTAACTGGGATCACAGGTGACCATCACAATGCCCAACTAGTTTTTTTCTATTTCCATTTTTAGATGTTGGGAGGGGAGGTCTCACTCTTGCATGGGCTGGTCTCGAACTCATGAGCTCAAGCAATCCACCAGGCTTGGCCTCCTGGAGTGCTAGGATTACAGGCATGAGCCACTGCGCCCAGCTGATCCCCCTTGCTTATTGATGGAGAGATTTAGGGGCACAGAGAAACCTGTGCTCCATTTAACCTGAGTTCTCTGGGCAGCAAACTGCTGGGAGAGCTGTATCAGGAGTTGGAACAGCTGACTAAGGGCAGAAATGACCATGAAAGCAGGGCTTGATCAGCTTCCACTCTGCAGCAGCAGGCCCTTAGCACTGTGGAATCCCCACTGCACAAACCAGGAAACAGTCTTGGAGAAGCAAAACCACATGCCTTAGAGAGTGACCCTCAGCTAGTGAGTGGGGCAGCTCCAGCGAGACCCAGCCATCCCATGGGGCAGTCCTGGCCCAGCTGCTGTCCACCTCCAGCCTCAAGCAGGCCCTTGGTCAGCAGGTGCCCCAGAGCCAGTCTGGTACTGACTTGAGGGCAGCACTGCCAGGTATCAGCCTGCCCCCCTCCCACTGCCCCAGGATAACAAAAGAGCTTGGAGGTTAGGAGACTACAGTGACCATGGGGAAGGGGGCCTCAGTACCTGCACACTCTGCAAAGCTCCCTGGCTTCCACTTTGGTCAATGGCCCGGTGAAGGGGCAAGTAGTAGGTCAGGAACTCAGTGACTACGTGGGTCCCTCCATGTCAGGGTCTGGTGCTAGCAAGGTATATAAGAAAAGGCTGTATCCTCTCTACCTCGCTGGTCCCCTTAGAGCCTTCCTGATAGCCTTGGGCCCAGGGGGACACCTTTCTAGAGGTCAAAGCAGCTCATGCAGACCTCTCCCCATCTGTGGAGTCTGTTTTTCCAAGGAACAGTCGGAGGGAAAGGCCACCCCTGAATCACCTCTGTGGGTACAGGACCCTGGTATAGGAGGCAGTTCTGGGTGAATGAATGAATGGATAAATAAACAATGAAACAAACCAAGCCCCTCAACCTGCTGTTGCAATTACTTGCCATAGCAGCCCACACCCAGCATGGAAGCTCTGTTTCTGTTGCTGAAAGGGACCTCCACTGCAGAAAACCAGCCCTGGCCTTCAGCCATCGCCAGATAAGGAAATTGTGGCCCAAAGGGCCCAAAGTCTCAGAGGAGATGGCAGCACCAGGATATAAACCTGGGCAGCCTCAGGCTTTGCCCTGTACTCACTTCCAAGGGTAAGTACACGTGCACTCACTTGTCCCATCTCCACCCCACCCAGAGGGGCCCAATCACACCCCTTCTTTGGACAAGGACACTCAGATGCAGAGCAGCCAAGGGCCTAACCCAAGGTCACAGAGTCTTCAGGACACACGTCTCAAACTCAGATGGCTGCCTCCAATCTCTCATCATCTCCTCTACACGCAAGCTGCCTCCTTCTCCATCAACGCAATAAAGAAGGGGTGGGGGAGGGGAGCGGAGGGGGAAGGAGAGGAAAGACGACCCCCCCCCCAGCCCTCAGCGGGCTCCTTTCTGGTCAGGGAAAAAGCCTCTAATGAAGGCCCCGCAGATGCCGCTGAGCTGGCGGTGTCAGCCTGGGAACCCCGCGGAGATGCAGGGCGCGCCTCTCTGCTCCCAATTAGCACACAGGTCCTCCATCAAAGCGCACGCCTGCTGCCAGGAGCAGAGGCCAGAGGGACAGCCCTTCTAGCAGTGGGAGGAGGCCGCGGCTCTCTGGCAGGCCCTGGCCTCTGCCCCTTGCCTTTCTGGGGAGGGGGGGCGTGAGCCCCTCGATTCCCCCATTCACTCACACCCTCTCCAATCAGCCAGCTCAGGGCAGACGCCGTCACCCCGGGGGACGCACTAATGAAGATGGCGGACATTAATCTCTTCCCTCTCCCGACAGGTCAATTTATAGTTCCATGGGGAGCCCTGGCGCTAGGCCAGAGGGCCTGACATAACTCTCCCTATTCCCTGGGAGGACATAGGGTGGACTTGATGGGGCAGAAAGGACTAAGCGCCCCTGGGGACTGGGTAAGGAGGGTCCTCAACCTGAGCACCCACCATACTGGCCCAGCAAATCCCTTGGCCCCTGAATTTGTGAAGGCTGAGGGTCATGGCCTGCAGGGACTCGGGAGCAAAACTAGTCCTGGGCTTCTCAATCCAGGGCAACCTGCTCACGGGAACACCCCTAGGAGGCAGGAGGCTCCTGACTGGCCTGATGGGGTTTTGAGAGCCATTTGCTTTGACTGGACTCCCCAGCGTTCACTCCTCCCTGAGCTGGCCACTCTGGACCTGGTCCAGTGCTAGACCCTGGGGACCCATCAACCTGGGCCCCAGCTCTCCCAGTCTGGTTAGGGAAGCTAAAATGGAAGAACCCTATCAATCCTGAGAGCCATAATGGAAGGATGTGCTGGGGGTGCCCATGGGAGGGAGGTGGCTAAGAGGGAGGTGGAGTTTGGGAGGGCCACAGGGAGGAGGGGATGTATGTAGCTAGGCCCTGAGGATGACAAGAAGCTCAAGAGGCCAAAAGACATGGGAAGGAGACATATGTGGAAGAGACCATCTTTGGCAGAGAAGACCCAGAGCTTACGGGCTCTAAAGTCAGGGACATTCACCTCCCAGGGGTTATGACTAGAATGGTGGGCAGGGGGACCACAGAAATGCCCAGCCTTAGGCAGCTCAGAAGTTTGGCCTAGATTAGGTCTGTGGACAGCTGAGGAGTTTGGAAGCTCAGAGCTGCATTTAGAAACACAGCTTTGGCAATGGTGTCCCAGACTGATGGTCATGGTCAGGGAGGAGGGGCGGGCATGTCCAGGGCAGAGGGGGAAAGGAGGAAGAAGGGAAAAGCCAAAAGAATCCCACGGTCAACTGGATGGTGGATGTGGGAGGCCACAGGGCCTGGGGTCTCCAGTGTAAGTACTAGGTGGAAGTGATGTCACAGGCCTGGGGCCTGGAGTAGGATAAAGATTTGGGCCTGATGCTAAACTTGTGAGCCCAGGAAGACCCCAACAGGCCCCAAACTCCAGGCCTGGGCTGGAAGAGGCTAGGACCAAAATATTGGCCCTAGGTTCAAAATTCTGAGCAGCACTGGATAGGTCCTCCCGGAGATAGTTTATTTCCTCAGACAGATGTAAAGCCAGGGGGCTGGCCCCTGACCAGACACTGGAAGAAAGCAGGGGTTTGGCAAGGGCAGGGTGTGGGGCCAGGCAGCCTCATGATGCTGGACAGAGCTTTCTTTGCACTGGTTCTGCCCTAAACAGGTGCCCTATAACTCCCAGCTGAATGGATGACCCCTTCCTCTGGTCCCTGGACCTTCCCAGTCTCCTACCCCTCCTTCCCTCCCAGTAGGTCTCGTCTAATTGCCTGGGGAACCATGGGAGTGCCCCCTTTTTCCTAGGCTGGAAACCAAGGTCCAGAGGACTAAACGACTTATTTAAAACCTCTCAGCTTATAGGTACTAATCAGAAAAGAACCAGGGTCTGACTGGCCCCAAAGCACACACGTTTACGAAAAGGAGGAAAAAGAACAGGCCAAAATAAAGAATCCAAACGCTTACAGTGGCTGCATTAAGGTAGTGGGACAATGGATGATTTTATTCTTCTTTTCTACAATGAAATATTCACTCTCACTGTTGCTGTTGAGTGCTGTGGAGGGGTGAGCTCCAGCTACAGCGTCAAGCAGCGCCAGGGTCACATCCTTGTTTGCCACTTGCTAACTAGGAACCCTAAGAGAGCTATTTGCCCACTCTTAGCCTCCGTTTTCTCATCTGTACAATGGGGACAAACACCCCCCACTTGAGACAAACCTCATGGCTAGCGCACAGTAGGCATGCAGCAAGTGCCAGCCTTAGAGCATCACAGCCCCGCGTTCTCGCCACCTGTCCGGCCTCCAGAGGGAACTTGAGACGCCCCCACGTGCCAGACTCATAAGTGGGGCGGGCACCAGGTCCCCGGGGCGGGCGCCCACCCCCGCCCCCGCCGCGCTCGAGCTGCCCTCTTACCCTGGCGGCCGGAGGGCCGGCATCGGTCCCGCAGGAGAGCCCGGGCAGCGGGGCCGGGCTCCGGAGCGCGGGGCGCGGGCGCGGACAGGGCGCGCGGGGGCGCGGGCCGCGCGCTCCGGGCCGTGCGCCCCGCGGCCGCCGCGTCCTCGCCTCCAGCGCGGGCCCCGCACGCCCCGGCCGGCCCGGGGGCAGGCCCTGCGCAGCGCCGCGCCGGGTGGGGGGCGGGCCTCGCGGGCCCTGGAGAGGCGCCCGGGCGGCGCGGGCTCCCGGCGGGCGCGGGCGGCGCCGCTGCGGTGGCCCAGCTGCTGAGTGGTGGGACGCGATTTACTGGCTGCAATTCCCGGCGCCCCTCGATGGCACTTAAGAGAGACCGGGAGGGAGCCGGAGAGAGCGGGCGGAGGGCGGGCGGGCGGAGGAGGGGCGGCGGGAGCCGTGTGCGCCGGCGGGGGAGGGGCGCGGGCGGGGGCGGGCGGGCGGGAGGTAGGGAGAGGCCCGGATGGAGGCGGCGGGCGGCAGCGGCGCGCCGGGCTGGGGGGGGGCCCTGCCTCCAGCCCCCGCCCACCCGCGCCCAGCCCCCACGCGCGGCGCCACGGGCGGGGGTAAGCAGCTCCCCTTCAAGCGGCCCGCCCCACCCACCCCTTCAAAAACACCCCACCGTCCCACGGCCCCTTGGCAGATCCCCCCCTTTCAACGCGGCACCCCACGACCCCCACCACCTGTGCCACCGGAGATCAGAAACTCTTGGCCCACAGGCCTGATCCAACCCGAAGCCATGCTTGGTCTAACAGTACAGCATTTTTTGTTTTTAATTAGAATTAATTCCCATCGTTTGAAAATCGGGGATTTTCACGTAAAGATCCACATATCTGTTCAGTTTGGAAAACTGGAGGCTGGGGCAGAAGCCTCCCCCCTCCTGCATTGCTGCTTGGCAGCCGTTTTGACAGAACACTGGCCTGCAGCTGGCCTTGGTCCCCATCAGGCCACCTGCCTGGCCTCTGAGGCATGCGTATTTTCACTGCTGCTCCATCCCCAGTGCCTTTGCAGGTCTCTCTCAGCCAGGTCCCACTTCGCCCCTTAAGGCCCCTCTTCTGGGAAGCCTTGCCCCTACAGTGGCCACCTAGCACCTCCCCACTCCCAAAGCCCTCCAATAGGTGGTGGCACCTGCCATGCCCTGCCTTGCTGGGTTCTTCCCTGCCCTGGCTGGCACTGCAGCCTCTGCGGTTCCACTCATACCACAGGGCTGCTGCTCTGGGCTGGATTCTCCTTCCGTGCTGGCTCCAGGCCTGGCCCACAGTAGGTGCTCAATAAGTGTTGGCTGAGCAGCAACAGAAGAAGGGCCAGGATTGGGATTCCACAGGCGGCCTGGACTGTGGCAGACACAGGGCTCTGGTCCCTACAGCTGATGTTCATTTTAAAAGCCCCAAATGTTCGTTCAGGGTGGCTCTCGCCAACCAAGGAAGCTGATGATTTCCACGCTTCATTTTTCTCCACCTTAGTCCCACTGCCAAGGCTTCTGGGCCTCTGTTGCCACTGCCCTCAGACTGGCAGCAAATCACTCCCAAAAGGTGCAATCCACCCGGGGCGTGTCAAGTAGGGTCAGGGAGGGTCTGGCTGTACTTCTCTGGCACCTGCCAGGTCATGGTCAGGCCTCAGGGCCACAGATCTGAGGACAGCAGCTGTCCACTGTCCCTGGGGTGGGGGAGAGGGACAGGGTAACCCAGACAGCTTCCTAGGCCAACACAGCTCTGCAGACTCTCCCACGCATGTATCTGGGGTACCCCTTCACCCTGCTGCTTCCTGAGCCGAGGACAAGGGAGGAGCCAGGCAAGAGTTGCCCCTTTCCAGCCACCAGACATGCCACAGGTTTTAATAAGAATCTGTGTCACAAACCCAGCCAGACACCAGGATCTTATTTTATAGGGAATAAACAGGCCAAGGTCACAAGGCTAGGAGGTAACTAACCCCCTACCCTGAAGGGAAATTAGCCACCTCAGGGTTGGATCCAGAGCTAAGTTGAGGAGGTGGAACTGGACTATAATGGAGGGAGAGGTAGGCACCTTGGTCCCAAAGCTGGTTCAGACGGCTGTCCCTCCCAGAGCCTTGCATGACCCTCAAAACTTCCCAGGAGCCTGACCCCACCTCCTCAACCACCCCATCACTACCATGACCTAGCCAAGTGCCCTCCTCAGTGAGGGACAGGGAAGCAGGCCTAGCTCAATAGCCACCAACCACACAAGTCACACGGAAGATGTCCCTGGGCCTCAATGTGTCCATCTGTATGGAGAGGAACAAGCCCAGCCTCTGTGGACTTTAGGGGGTACAAACAAGACAGCAGATGGGTAAGAAGATCCGGGAGGTGAAATGATGAGACTGGAGCCAGCTGGCTCAGGTTCAAATACTGAATTTCCAACCTCCCAGTATGACTCACCTGTTCAGTGCCTCAGTTTCCTTATCAGTAAAAAGTGTACAGTGAGTCATAAGAAGACCCACTGACTGAGACTGACATGGAACAATGCATGTGGAACCCTCAGCATAGCCTGGCAATAAGAAGGCTCGAGACTTGTGACCTTGATGGGAGAGACGGGAACAGAGAGAGGTTAAACGCGTAGACTCTGGGGAATGAACATCCCGGCTCCACTGTATCAGCCCGTGTGGCCTTGGGCAAGTCACTTAACTTCACTGGGCCTCAGTTATCCTGTCTGCAAAATGGTGATACCAGTGACAATTTCCACCTTATCAGGTTGTAATGGGGCTTAAATTAGATAACTCAGGTCCTGTAGTTAGAACAGCGCTAGTTTGCTTCTCATTACTCAAGATTATAAAGGCAACCAGTCTCAAGCTCAAGGAGGCTGTGCTGCTATCCCCGGGAGACCTGGGGCCCAAGTTTTTGCTCAGAAAATAATCAGGCAGACCTATGTTCAAATTCCACCAGGCAGACCTATGTTCAAATTCCACCTCTGCCAGCTGAGTCCCTCTGTGCAGCCTTGGTTTCCTCAGCTGTAAAATGGGGGAGCAAGCACTTGAAGCATGTGTCCCACCCCAATCATGCTGTGCCTCACCTCCCTCTGTCTCTCGCCAGCTTGAGGATGAAGTGAAGACCCAGGGACACTGGCCATAGCCCCAGTGGTGACCAGATAGGGACACCTGACCCAGAGCAGCCCCTTGTCCTCAGGTTGGAGCCCGCAGGCTGCCTAGGCTACAAGCCTTGGTCGTAGTGATTGGCAGGTGGTTGAGGGACCAGCTGAGCACTCAGGGCTCAGGGTTGTTCTGAGTGCCTGGAAGGGTTCCACCTGGAGAGAGAGGTGAGGCCCCCTCAAAGAAGCTTTGAGCCCCCAGTTTCCACCCCAGTCCTCCTGTTTTTACCGTCTCTGTGTAATGATCATTGCTTAAACTCATCTTTCTTCACCTGTGGGTTGTCGTCTTCTCCCTCTTTCCCTGAGGTCTAGATGCACAGGGATTTTTGTCTATGTTGATCCCTGCTGTATCCCTGGCTTCTGGAACAGTGCCAAGCACTGAGTGAGAATGCTCAGGTGGTAACATTTAGCTAGAAGGATGAGACAGCGGAGACCTCCAGCCGGTGTGCAGCTCCCCTTTCAGCCCAGTGCCACTGCTGTCTCCTAGTTATCTCCATCTCCCCATGGCAGGGGTCAGGAGGCCCCGAGTCATTACTACTATGCAGCCAGAAAGCACATCACTGTCACTGCAGTACAACTGGGCTTCTTGGCTGAGGGAGGGACCTGGGCAATTTTCTGGCTCACAGATCATGCCAGAGCTGCCTGGTGACACAGACACCCCAGCCCCCGCAGGCCCAGGGAGGCCTGTTCCAGCAGATGCACCCTGGGACTCCTGACTCCCCCCAGAACCCAATAGGGCTTCTCCAGCCCGCCTACCTCTAGAACTGAGGGGGCTTCCTGGCTGAGCCCCAGATGTCACTGGGGGCTGGGCTCCTGTCCCCAGCCCCAGCCCCTCATGTGTGCATGGCACTCCCCCATTACAGTTTACAAAGTGCGTTCACAGACATTATCACATCGGCTCCTAAACGCCCCCTAAAAACCACAATAAATCTCTCGCTCTGGCTCCGGAGCCCACCGGCTGCTGCGTGATCAGTGAGCGGAGAGGCCTGGGGGCCCAGAGCCTGCCAAAGCTGATGCAGCGCGCCAGCAGGGGCAGAGGGGGGTCCACGTGGGCGGGTGGCAGGTGGCGAATGGCAGGCCCAGCTGGGATGTCTTGGGAGCCAGGAGCACGGCCCAGAGGCCCAATCCTGCAAGGCAAAAAAGGCCCAAACCTGCAAAGGTGAAAAAATGGAAAAAAATGCTGTCTCAATCCAGCAAGTCTCCTGAAAGAGCCAACCAGCAGGTCTCGACAGGGACTAAGGGACAGGGCAAAGCGAAGAAGGGGAACTGAGGGCTCATTAGCACTTAGAAGCATGGAGGATGTATAGGCCCTTGGTCCCAAGGATAGTCAGCCCCAGCTGACTTCTTGCCTCTCTTCCTCTCCACCCTCAGAAAACAGCCCTCAACTAGCATGGGCTCCACTCAATAGGCCCCCTGATGTGCCAGCCTTTGGGCACATTGTTCTCTAGAATGTCCTTACAGCCTTTTTTGAGTCCTAGCCCTCCTTGAAGGACACTTCAGAACATCCTTACCCATAGATCCCTCCCCAGTTTCCAGAGGCTGCACCTTGGGGCCCCCAGCTACTCCCAGCTCCTGCTCCCTGAAATGTCAAATCCTTTTCCCTTCTTGTACCTTGTGCCCCTGAAGGCAGGAACCCAGAGCCCCCAGCACACAGAAGGGGTGCCTATTAGTGAATGCATAGCAATCACATGAGGGGATACCCACCCCAGAGCAGGAGGAGGCGAGGCCCCATGTGACAGGCCAGCAAGCACTGGCCTTCTGTTTTCAGCCCAGCTGCCAAGTCTGGGCAGCCACAGAGAAAGAATCCTCCAAATGTCTGAGCTGAATCAGCCAGTGGCTGTGGTTGGGGTTTGTTTTTTTACATTTCCCTTGATTCTCAAAGTTATAGGAGCTCAGCTTACAAACTATGGAAAGTTCAGGAAAGTTTAAATAAGCAGGGTGAGGGAGGGCCCAGCCCAAGGGGCTGTGGCTGCTCTAGCTAGCCTCCTGCCCACAGCCCGCCGGGTAAGGCTTGGACTTGACCTTTGGGCCGCAGAGGCAGTTGTGGTGGTGTCATGGTGGGTGTAGAGCAGGTGGCAGCTTCTCTTGTGGTCACCTCTGAAAGGATTCAGCATTTCCCCTTTTCCTTGACTTGAGAACCAGCTGTTGGGCTTGGGCCCTGTGAGGGGGTGGCACTGGAGGCCCAGTGAAATGCTCACGCTGTGCATCTAAAGCTAGTTGAGGCAAGGAAGTAAGGGAGCTGACTCATGGGACAGATGTCCACCCCCCCAGGGATATGTGAGCCCCTTTGAGACCCGTGAGTCCATAGCCCCCAGGATTGAAAGGAGGCAGCCCCAGGGCCTGGCTCCTTCCCTTGAGAAGAGACTTGCGTCCAGAAATATAAAGATCTCTTACAACTTAACAATCAAAGGACAAATAACCCAATTTTAAAATGGACAAAGATTCGAATAGCTATTTCTCCAATGAAGATATACAAATGGCCCATAGGGGCTCAGTGCCCATAGCTCACCTGTTAGGGCACCAGCCACATACATTGGGGCTGGCAGGTTCGAACCCAGCCCAAGCCTGCCAAACACCAATGACAACTACAGCAACAACAAAAAATAGCCAGGCATTGTGGCAGGCACCTGTAGTCCCAGCTACTTGAGAATCGCTTAAGCCCAAGAGTTTGAGGTTGCTGTGAACTATGACACCATGGCGCTCTACCGAGGGCAACATAGTGAGACTCTGTCTCCAAAAAAAAAAAAAAAAAAAGGCCGATGGGCACCTGAAAAGATGCTCAACATCACGAGTCATTAATCAAACCATGATGAGATACCATGTCATACCCACTAGGGTATCAAAAAGATAGGCATGGCCAGACATGGTGGCTCGCATGTATAATCCTAGCACTTTGGGAGACCAAGGAGGATTGCTTGAGGCCAGGAGTTCAAGAACAGCCTGAGCAAGAGCGAGACCTCCATCTCTATAAAAAATAGAAAAGTTAGCTGGGCATGGTGGTGAGCACCCCTAGTCCCAACTACTTGGGAGGCTGAGGCAGGACGATTGCTTGAACTCAGGAGTTTGAGGTTGCAGTGAGTTATATTCACGCCACTACACTTCAGCTCAGGTGATAGAGCAACATCCTATCTCAAAAAGAAGGGGGGAAGGGCATAACAGGTGTTGGTAAAGGTGCAGCAACACTGGAATACTCCTGCATTGCTTGTGGGAATGGTAAATAATATAGCCATTATGAAGACAGTCTTAGCCATTTACTGAAAGGTTAAAAAAACAAGTTACTCTATGACCTTAGCAACTCCACTCATAGGTTTACATGCCCAAGTGAATGAAAATATTTGTCCACACAAAAGCCTGTATGCAAATGTTTATAGCAACATTATTCATGATAGCCAAAAAGTGGAAACAACCCAGATGTTTGGTAACAGATGAATGGATAAACAAAACGTGGTCTGTCTACACAGTGGACTATTACTCAGTCATAAAAAGGAAGTACCAATTCACACCACCACGTGATAAATCTTTAAAACGCATTATGCTAAGAAACCAGACACAGAAGGTCACATATTGTCTGATTCCATTTATAGGAAATGTCCAGAACCAGCAAATACAGAGACAGAGAGTAGATTAGTGGTTGCCAGGGGCTGCTAATGGGTACAGAGTTTCTTTTGGGGCTGAATTAAATGCTCTGGAATTAGTGGTGATGGTTGCACAACTCTGTGAATGTATGCAAACCCACTGAATCGTACACTTTAGAAGCGTAAATTTATGGAATGTGAATTATATCTTAATAAAGCCATTTTTTAAAAAAATCAAGTCACAGGCGGCGCCTGTGGCTCAGCAAGTGGGGCGCCGGCCCCATATACTGAGGGTGGCGGGTTCAAACCCAGCCCTGGCAGAACTGCAAAAATAAAAAAAATAGCCGGGCGTTGTGGCAGGCGCCTATAGTCCCAGCTACTCGAGAGGCTGAGGCAAGAGAATTGCTTAAGCCCAAAAGATGGAGGTTGCTGTGAGCTGTGTGATGCCACGGCACTCTACTGAAGGCGATAAAGTGAGACTCTGTCTCTACAAAAAAAAAAAAAAATCAGGTGGTACCTGTGGCTCAGAGAAGTAGGGCGCCAGCCCCATATGCCAGAGGTGGCAGGTTCAAACCCAGCCCCGGCCAAAAAAAAAAAAAAAAAAATCAAGTCCCTACACCTCAGTGTACTTATTAGACCCCTAGAAGCCAGCCCTACCACCTGTGCAGGTTCAGCCCCCGCCCCTCCCAAGCCACCATCCTAGGACACTGAGACCACACGGGAGGTGGGTATCAGGCAGTGGATGCCCTGCTCCTTCCTGCCCCAGGTTGGAGGCACAAAGCCAGGAGGGGGCCATAGCATGGAGAGGCAGGGCCCAGCCTTGGGCAGAGGCTGTGCCGGTAGAGAAGGGGGGCATGTTGGAGGGATTTGGAAGCCACAATCAAAGTGACTTGGGGATGGCACACCATGTAGGGGAGAGAACCTTGTGCTGCCAAGGGCCTGGTGAACATGGGGACATTTCTTGAGGTGGGAACACTGGAGAAGGGGTATATATGGGGTGAGATGAAGTGACAGTAGAGCCACAGGCAGCACCACCCCCACTTACCAGGTCTATCCACTCACCCCTGTGACACTTCCCATATCCATTCCCCTTGACACCTATCACCCAAGGTCAGGCTACAGCCTCCACACAGGCCTCAGACCACCTGCCCTCTCTCATTCATCTTCTGTAATTTCACCAGTTAAAAATCAGCACAGAGCAGGGCATTCTCTCGTTGAGAAACCTTCAATGGCTCCCCACTGCTCTCTCAACAAAGTCTAGATGCTCTAACCAGGCCCATGAGACTCTCCATGGTTGAGAGCTCTGCAGCCTCCCCCTGTCCCACACCCTTCCCATTCTGCACACTGGCCCCAATTCACAACCTCTGCTTCTACTGTGCTCTCCCCAGACACCCTTTCCCTTCTTGGCCAGGGTATGAAGGCGGCCCCGTCCCTGGGCATCAGAGGCATGGAGCCTGCAACTCCACTAGTCTTTTCTGGAACCTAAACCAGGAGGCATGGCCTGACCAGGAGTTTTTTTCTGACAATGACTTTATTTTAAGTAACTCCAAAAGGCCTAAAAATCAAATCACATGTAGTCACAAACTTGTCCAGTGACCTTGAATTGGAGCAAATCAAGAGTCTCTGATGGTCCACATTCTGTCCGGTAGGGAAGTTGCTTTAGGCTCAGACATGGGGCTGCCAAGCCCATGGATGTGGCCCTGGTGCTTGGGACAGCTGAGGTGGAATGGGTGAGAGGAGGGATGGTGGATGGAAAGGAGGGAAGGTGGGAGGGCAGGCAGGGAGGAAAGACAGGTGAGGGTGGTGTGCCAGCCCCTGGCCACTTTACACCCAGCCCCCAGTCCAGAGCACGGAAAGGATGGCCTTCCCTGGGGCCAGGATGCAATCCACATGGTCCCTTCAGCTGCTAGGGCATGGGGGTCGCCAGCTCTCTAATTCACAAAGAGCTGCTAACTGGAGCTCCCTCTTGGCCTCAGGCATCTGTCTATTTGGAGTTCTTGTCCCAGCCAATCCTTGGTCTTCCAGCTCCCCAAGGGCCTTGCCCAAGCCTCTGGGTCCAGCTGGCTTTTCCAGCAAATTGGCCAGAACTCTCTGGAGTCATCTCTGATGCCTCTGCTCTGTTCTCCCAATCCATCAGCAATTCCTGCCAGGTTGTTCTCAGCAGCCTCCTCTGCCTCCATCCTGCCTGCCCCTCCCCCAGACTACTCTCAACTTAGCAGCCAGAGGGACTGTTTTGAAGGGTGCATCCAGGAGGCCTCACCATCTGGCCCACTTCCTCTCCCAGCTCATCTGCTACCTCATCCCCCCTCCCTTCCTTCCACTCACACTGGCCTCCTGCTATTCCTCTGCTCCTGGCTTTTCCCTCTGCCTGGAATATACCCAGAGAGCCACCGATGGTACTCACCTTCCTGTCTTGGCTCAAATGTCAGTCTTTCAATTAGACCTTCCTTGGATACCTATTTACAATTGAAAAAGAAAATCCACTCCCAACCCCCTTCTCTATTTTATTTTTCTCATTAGCACGTAACCCTCTTGACCATATGTTGTTTCCTTATTAAATTTTTTATCGGTCTCCCTCCATTAGAATGTGATCTCCATGAGGGCAGGGGTTTCGTCTCTCGTGTTCACTGTTGTGTCCCCAGCACTAAGCATTGGGCCTGTAAAGCTCATATTAGGAGTTCCATAATATATACAGAATGAATGAATGTGTGAATGAATGAATGAACCTCTCTGGGGCCCAGGCCTGTTCCTCCTGGACTGGGCTGCCCCCGGCCCCACGCAGTCTCACCTACCCCATCTCTGCCTTCATCCCAGATCCCCAAGCCTCTGGCCTGCCACCTGAGGGCTCTCAGAGGCTGCCTGCAGACACAGCCACAGGTGGCCCCCAGAGTGGCTCTGAGTTTAACAGCAGACAGTGCAGGGCTGGCCCACCCCCCACTTGGCCCAGGACCATTTGCTAACACCTTCTCCAACAGGCCCAGATGTCAGGATTCCTCTGACAGCCACTCCCAGCCATAGCCACTTCACATTTCTCCTGCCCATCTCCCTTCAATCCCCCACACTCCTTTTCCTACTTGACCCTCAAATCCAGCCTGGCTGGGCAGAGAGGATGAGCACAGTGGGTTGTGGGAACAGATGAGGAAAGGAGCTGAGGGGTCCAGTAGGTTGCTCAGCCCCCGCCCCAAACCAGATAGAGTAGAGAGTGCTGGCTGGCTCCTCCCTTTACATCCCACTGCCCTGGGACACTGTACTGGGGGTAGGGTGTCCCCAGCCCTATCCCACCCATGGGTGCTGACAGGTTGGAGACCAAGACCAAAGAATGTACAAGCAGTGACAGCCCCATCATGGCATCACACAGGGATTTCGTCTCGAGTGGAGAAGAGTCAGATGTGGCTCTGGGGGCCTGAAGGGACCGGTCGGCTGCATGGGGCATATGCTTGTGTGTGTGTGCACACATCTACTATAGAGCACAGGACTCAGAAACTGACAGGTCACCATAGTTCCTCACATCTACAACCCCTCATCCCAGAAACTCTGAGGGGTGGGTACCCAGGAGAGAGAAGGAGGTGTCAAGAGTATTCAACCAAGGGCATAACAGGACAGGGACCAAACCAACACACACAGCAGCAAGTCAGCCAGATCCAGGCACAAAACCTGACTGCTCAAGTCCTTCCTGGATTTCAGGCTGGTGGTATAATCTCTCTAAGCCTCAAAAATGTTGTTTGTAAAACGGATCTAATAATTCCCATGTCACAGAATAGTCAGGGTTAAACGAGACGAGGTGCACACCCAATAAATGATCACATTTAGTTTAGTTTATTGCTAGTTTTATTAGAGATCACATTTGAGCAAAATGGGCTGGCCTTTCATTCCACAAGCAATCATTGAGCCCTGATTTTGCCTTACTGGAGCTGGGAACCAGACACGAGGCCTTGCCCTTAAGGGACTCACAAATCAGAATGATGTGCATGAACGTGTCTGTCCCAGAAGGCTAGCTTCTGAGGCAGTGTGGTGTGCTGCTTTATAAGCACAATCTCATTTAATCCCCGAGAAAGCACTATGAGTTGGGAGCTGCTACTGTCATCCTGCAGGCGGAGATACAGAGAGGTAAAGTAATTTGTCCAGAGTTACCCAGCAGGCAAGGGCCAGAGCCAGGATCTGAGTCAACAATCTAACCAACATGCTCAGGCAGGACAGAAATCTGCATGACCCAGGTCATTGCTCAAATTGAGGCAGCACTTGGGGCTGCGGGAACACTGGGGAAGGAGCAGTGTTGAGGGTTGCTAAGGGAAGCACTGACAAGGGACACCAAGGAGCAGGGATGTAAAGGCATGAAGGCTTGAACAGGAGAAAAAGGCCTGGTGAGGCAGGGAGGACAGCCTCCTCCCCTCTGCCCACATCCTGGCTCCACCCTCCTAGACCCTCATACCCTCCTGTCTTTGCCTATGCTGTTCCCTGTTTGCATGTTGTTCCCTTATTCTTCTCCCCTCCAGGATCAGTGGTGGCAGAGCAGGATTTGAAAACAGGCCTGCTGGACTCCCAACCATGTGCCTTTCCTGCCATAGTGTCCTGACTCACAGAGAAGAAGCAACATAAGCCTGAGAGACAGAGGGTAGAGAGGAGTCTACCAGGAAGAACATGGTGAGAAGGGAGAAGAGAATGTGCAAAGACATGGGACAGAGTCAGGACTGTCCTGGATCGGCATTCCTGCTCCGGCTAGAGTGCCCCCATCACAGTCCAGGGCTCTAAAGCCAGTGCTCCTTCCACGGCCTGCCCAGAGCATGGCGGGTATAGACAGAGTACTCACTCCTCCTGGGTTAGAACCCTGGCTCTGATATTGCTCCAGACAAGTTACTTCCTCTCCCCAAGCCTCGGTGCTCTCGCCTATGAAATGAGATGATATCTCAAGAATTATTCAAGTGAGTGTAAAGAAAGTCCCTGGCACAGAGTAGGTGCTCAACAAATATCAGTGGCCTAGAGCACTGTGACAGATCCCACTGGGTCCTGGCATTACACCATTTCCTAGCAAGACAGCCAGAAAGCTCTGAAGGGCAGGGCGGTTCTGGGCTTAGACAGGTGGGACTGTGATGACAGCAAGAGGAGTGGGCACAAATGGGGCTGGCAGGAGCTGAGTTCTGGAAGGAATAACCCGGAGCCACAGGCAGGGCTCTGTGTGGACCCTGAATGGCTGGGAGCCATTGCAGGGCTCTGGGCAGAGGAGTATGTGATTTGGGTCAAGTTCCAACAGGATCGCTCTGGTTGCTGTGTGGAGGGTGAATTCAGGAGGAGAGAGGAAGCGGGGAGAACACTGCAAGAGCTGCTGCACCCATCCTGGAGGGCAGTGCAGGTGGTGGCCAGGGTTGTGGAGAGAATGGTCAAACTGCTGATATGTTTTGAAAATAGAACGAATGAGAGAGACTCAAAGGTCAAGGATAATTGCAAGGTTCTAGCCTCGGCAAGTGAGTGGAGAATAGAGGTGAGATGGGAATGACTCCAAGGTGGGGCGGGCTTGGGCTGAATTTCAGTTCATTTGGTGACTCCACTAGCCGTCCGAGTGGAGCTGCAGCAGCAGGTGTTGGCTCGACAGGTCTGGGGTTTGGAAGAAAAGTCCAGAATGGCTGTAGGTGCCTGCCCTATGAGTCCCCACGTCTTGTACATAGTAGGTCCTCAGCAAACACCTGGCCTGCAGGGCTTTATGGGGACACATAACTGGTCACACTCCAGCCCCTGGGCTCCAGGGAAGGTAGAGGAAGCCGGGGCCAACCATGGAGAGCCATACCCTGAGGGACACGAGCAGTGCAGCCAGCATTTCCCAGAAGATGCTGCAGGAGGTGAGCCAAGGTGGTGTAAGTTTTGACAGACACGGATGGGCATTCTTGAATGGCAGACACTCCCGCTTCAGGGTGAGGTAGGAGACATAAGGAGTAAGGTCCAGCACAGCCAGAGTTAAGAGGTGGATATAGGGCTCCGGTTCCAATCTGGGCTCTGGGACATTGGGCAAGATACTTAACCTCTGAGGTCTCCATTTTTGCCTTTGTAAAACAGGAATGATAACTTCCCCTTTCCACAGGTTGGTGTGAGAATGAAATTAACTAATCCATATACAGTGCACAGGACAACATGACAGCAGGTGCCCAGTAAGCTACCACCCCTCAGCACTGTGCCCAGAGACAGCGGTGTGCTCCTGCTGCCTGAGGAAATGGTCAGAGCAAAGGGGGAGAAGAACAGTGCATGAGGCCCAGGGACCCAGATAAGGAGGCTTTATTCCCTTTGGCCAGCGGGGAGCCGTGGAAAGTTCTGTGGAGAGAGATGAGGAGAAGTTCCTCGTCGGTTCTTGATTATCTTTACCTATGCTCAGCATGACCCCCCCATCCCAGACCCCACCTGGCACCCTGCTTGCTGGGCTTAGGAGCACACTCAGAATACTAAGGCCTGCTGAGCACTCACTACCTTCCGGGCCTTCTGAAGCCATCAATCCTCACAGCAGACTCATGCATGGAGTTGGTTCTTTTATTATTAGGTTTTGACAAATGGGGAAACCAAGGCACAACAAATGTCATACAAATCAATGTAGTCATGCAGATAGCAGGTGACAGAACCAGGATGCAAAGCCAGGGAGCAGATCTGACTCCAGAATCACTGGTCCCTCCTGGCTCTGAGAGATACCCTGGTGCCCTCTGAGAGTGGCCAGGCGTGGTGTGAAGTGTTGGGCACTATTGATTCTCCTGGTAGGCAGGACAGGGTCACAGTGCCCATTTCAGTGTGGTAAGAAACTGAAGGTGGTATGACTTGTCCAGGGCCCCAAAGCTAGTCCCTGGAGCAGCTGGGACTCTAATCCAGGTCTAGGACTCCAAATGGCCATGCTGGGGACTTGGGTGGCAAAACACACACAATCTTGAACCTGAGTCTTCCATAGGGATGAGGTGGCCCCCTCAGCCTGGAACTACAGATATTTCTAAGGTCTTTGCTACCGTTTTGGAAGGAAGATAAGGAGTCTTCTTCCAGGCTGCCCTGGGGCTTGTGTCTCTGGTCTTTTTACTTCTGTTCCCCTCCTGTCTCTCTCCTGTCAAAGAGGTTTTTCATCCCAGGAAGCCCCTGGTCCACCAGCCTCAGGTGCTGATCATTCCCTGGAGACCAGCTAGAGGGGACTAGAAAGCTTCATTGCATCCTCTTAAGGGCCTCACTGCCAGGAAAACCAGCAGAGGGGAATACAATGTCTGCAGACCGGTGAGGTCCAAGGTCACTCCATAAAAATGGATTCCTGGAAAAACATAAACCAGCAATTTACCCTGTGAATTTTATTGACCTAAAAAAAAAAAAAAAAACTATCTCATTTGAATAATGAAGAGAGATTAACCGTTCCTAGTTCCTCTTTTATTAGTGAAAAAGGACACACAAAACACTCAATAGAAATGGAACGCTCACCCCAAGCCTCAGGTCTCATTTATAAGCCACTTTTGCTTCATAAAACTCAGTATTTCTATTAAAAAAGGATGATGTCCAAAAGGTTTGCTTGTTTTTAAGAAAACTGTATTTAATAAAGGGCAAGACTTAGTTTGTTTTTTTATTTTTTAAACAAAGCTCAAATTCTCCTGACTTCACGCCTGTTACTACAGCCAGAGGGAAACTGATTTCAGAATCCATCTGATATGTCCGATTTCTTTGTGGCATCCACTTCATTGCTCAGCAGCCAGCCATGATGTCATAAGCCCATCAGATTTCCGGTAGGGGGAAAACACTGGGGAATTGGAAAGAATGGATGTTTCTTACCCATCAGGAAGGCGGGGTGTGTTTGGGAGGAAAAGCCCCTATAGCTGGCGGGGATGGAGGCAGGCTCAATGCTTGTGATATTAAATGTCAGGCAGAAACCTGAAAACCCCAGCCACCCAGATGTTTTCTCGATATCCAGATGTCTGGCGCTGAGCAGACCATGCTCCCCCTCCCAGGAGGCACTCGACGTTTCGGCTTTGACCTCAGGTCGACAAGAGTACCTCCGCTGTTGCTGTACATCCTCGAAGCTGCCCACCCTTGGGTTTGGAATTTTTTTTCTAAACTTTTACACATGGATGACAAGAGTAACTAGGTCCAGATTTTTAAAAGCTGTTGAAGCAATGATTTGAAAAGTTCAGTCCCTGGAATTAGCTGCCACAGAATACACTGTGTAAGCCAAAAAGGAGGGGAAAAAATCCCTCAGCCAACACACACACAAACATACGTGACTCTTAAGCCATAGGACTTAAAAAACCAAAACAAAACCAACTAGTCTGAGAACCTAGAACTCTGAAACTGACACTGAGAAGCAGTGAGCCCTCCCCCAGGAGCATGCTTCCTCCAAATCAGAAAAACACCGATCAGCTTTGTTCTTCCTGACAAAGCCCCTTGCTTCCAAGGAACCGACAGTTGCCAACAAAAGCACAGGGTAGAACTAATTTACACTCAGACTGGGGCTTCAAGGAGTCATAAAGTACAGGAATGGAAATGGCTTTGCCTGGGAACCCTGCCTCCCACAGCCAGCAGTGCAGACCCTCCCCACCAGACCTCAGACAGAGCAGGGTCCTGGCCTCCTGGTGGCCTGGCCAGGTGCCCACTGAGGCTACCTCCTAGGCCTGTGACATCACAGCTAATTGCCCCTGAAAATGAGCCAGGAACTGCAGGTCCCTCAAGGCTGCAACCCTGAGGCTTCATAGGGAACCAGCCAGAGGAGGGGAAACTGGGGAGGGGCTGGAAAGGGGGGCCATCTCCAATTAAAATCAAGTGCTCAGATAATAAGCAAAAAGGAAAAGGGGTGGTCCAGGGGACTGCTTTTGGCAGAGGGCCTGAGGTAAGTGGAGGCTCAGGGCTGGGGATAGGGGCCTCTGGGCCCTCCTCTCCTACTACAGCCCTTGTGCCTTTACAGCTGAGGAAATTGAGGCCACGGGTGGCTGAGTGGCCTGCCCAAGGTCACCAGTCTAATTATTGGGACAGCCAGTACTGAGGAACAGAAAACACAAGTCTAGCATTGCACAGGTCTTCCTGAATGTTCTCTAATTCAATGCTTACAACACCCTGTGAGGGAGGGATTATTGTTAACCTCCGTTTCCAGAGGAGCCAATGGAGGCGCAGAGAGGTTAAGTAATTTGCCCAAGGTCACAAAGCTCATCATTAGCAGAACTTGGCCTGAACTTCTGAGTCACCCGATTCTGAATCCAGTGCTCTTTCAGCTTCATGGGGAGAGGCAGTTGAAGTTTAGCTGAAAGCAGTGAAGCTGATTTAAATACATATTTAAAACACTGGTGATCCCCACAGAACAGAAGGGAGTAAATCATTGCAAATTAATTTTTTTAAAGCCATTCCGGCAGGAGAGCTGGCTGGCCGGGTGGGTGGGTGGGAAGACCGCTTTTATTCCATCCCTGTCAGAGCCTGAATAAAGCATGGAGACTGTCTCTCTAGCCATGCGTGGCGGCAGCTCAGTCCCCTAAAGTGGGGTGGTGGGGGGTGCGATAAAAGCTTTTCTGGGCATCTGTGAGAGCATAATCTGCCACAGAAAAGGTGCCAGGCACATAGGTCTGATGGTGCCAAGGGATGGAGTCACTCACAGTGTAGAAACTACGAGAAATAAAAATAAGAATCATCTCTCTGAGCCAAATTCCTACATTTCGGGTGAGAGTTTAAATGAGCTGTAGGTCACCTGAGCAGCTATTTTGGCCCAGAGACCTAACTCTGGGTCAGAGAGATGCTGCCCAGAGTCAGTCCTGGCCAACCAGAATGGGGGAGGCGAGGCAGTCACTGTGGTCCTATACCCTGGCAACCCTGGTAGCCCTGCTGACCACTACCTTCTCCCAGAGCAGCACTGGGAGAACCAAGGAAACCAAGGCGAGAGGAGAAAGAAGAACAGGCAGTCTGAGCTGAGAGACCAGGATGACACCCATCCAGGTACTCTGCTTCTGACTTCGGTGCTGCAGTGGCCAGTCTGGGCTAGGCCTCTCCTGCACACGGCCTGCTGATCTCTCTTTTACTTTGTTTTGTTTCTGTGAACAGTAATAGGGTGTGCAGCCCAGGATCCAGGCAACAGAAGGAGAAAGAAAAGTTTCTGCCATCTGGATGCCTCACCTGGCTGAGAAGCTCCAGTTTTTCTGGGGAAATCTTACCCATCCTTTATCCACTTTGCCTACCACCCACCCAGAAGAGATTAGAGTCTTGCCCGCAAAGTACTTACAACCAATGGAAGGAGACAAACATTAGCCAATTAATACAAAAGTGTCCATGGAGGGAGTGGTCCCCAGGCTCTGAGAGTCTGTCAAGGTGGCAGTGTCAAGTCAGAGACATCAGGGAAGGCTTCAGGGAGGAGGAGACAGTGGCTCAAAGGTGGAGGGGTGTAACCCCTCTGTCACACTACCACACCTGCAGAGAGGCTTCCTCTCCCCATACCCCGTCCTCTTTCCATCTGTCTGTTGTTCACCCCCCTATGTCTCTGCACTGCTCTGGAAGCCCTGAGAGGGCAGAGACTGGGCCTTCTTAGTCACTGCTGAATTGCAGGTGCCTGGCACAGAATAGGCGTGTGATGACTGTTGGGTGATCAAAAGAATAAGAAACATGTTCAGGGCTTGGCACCTATAGCTAAGCGGGCTGGAGCGCTGGCCACATACACCGAGGCTGGAGGGTTCGAACCCAGCCTGGGCCTGTCAAACAGCAATGACAACTAAAAAAAAAAGGCAGGCATTGTGGTGGGTGCCTGTAGTTCCAGCTACTCAGGAGGGGCTGAGGCAAGAGAATCACTTGAGCCCAAGAGTTTGAGGTTGCTCTGAGCTGTGACACCACAGCACTCCATCAAGGGCGACATAGTGAGACTCTGTCTCCAAAAAAAAAAAAAAAAAAGTAAGAAACATGCAGAAGGCCTAGTGGCAGGAAGAATCACAGGGAAAGCAGGTAGGACTAGGAGTGGGGCAAAGGACACAGAGGATGATGGGAGATGAGGCTGAGCCTCCCCCAAGAACCACCCTAGACATGTGGGCATCTCCTCCAGCCAATAGACATTCTTCTGTCCTTCCCCTGGAGCAGAGACTGGGCTGGGGTGTCTTCCTTTGCCCACAAGAGAGAGTGTCAAATGAATACCCTGCCCCACTTGATCTGGCCCAGGCACAGCACCCCTGGTGCCACTGCTTTCCTTCCTCCATTCATTCCCTCCCCTGGTGCTGTGGGACCACTTGGAACCACAGAAGGAGAGTGGGAAGCAGATTCAAGAGTCCCAGTCCTGGGCCTCCCTGCACCCCATCTCCAGATCCCATCTGTACTACCCCTCATACCTGGCACCCTTTCTCCTCACCAAAGGGCAGGTAGAAGGAGAAAAGGAGCCAGGAAGAATGGGATTTGAGTCCCCTCCACTGATTACCAGCATGTGGTAGGACATGCCCCACAAGTGAGATGGAGCTGGGGTCAGAGCAGGTGCTTGAATGGCTCTAAAAGACTCAAAATGGGGCTGGGCGTGGTGGCTCTTTCATTACCCCAGGACCTTTGGGGGAGGATCTTGAGGCCAAGAGTTCCAGAAAAGCCTGAGCAATAGACTGACCCTGTCTTTACAAAAAATAGAAAAATTAGCTGGGTGTGTTGGCACCAGCCCGTGGTCCCAGCTACTCAGGAGGCTGAGGCGGGAGGATGGCTGGAGCCCAGGTGCATGAGGTTGCAGTGAGCTATCAAGAGGATACTGCACTCTAGCCCAAGACCTAGTCTCAAAAGAAAAAAAAGAAAAGAAAGACTCAAAATTAATCCCTCTGGTTCTGCCCTATGATTCGGTCTCTTAACTGCCTGCTCAGCTCCCTTTCCTACCTCAGCTGCAGCTTCTGCAGCTCCCGAGGAAGCGGGTACACGAATTACAGCAGCTGAGGATGGGGTCTGGGGGTTTCCTCCAAGGCGCCCAGGGAGGCGGCTGAGCAGCGACAGGTGAGTCCCAGCCCCGCCCGCAGGCGTGAACTTGGACCCTCCGAGGCGCAGCTCAGTCTGCGCTCAGACCCTTCCCCGCGTCAGCAGGCTCAGCGCGCTCCAGCAAACTTTCCGCGCCTGGAACCCGCCTGCGTCTACACCTGCTCGCGTTTCTGAGGCTCCTAGACCACAAGCACGTGTCTACACAGCCTCATCTGACCCCTGGTCGCTGGAGGACGCCTCAGTCATTCCACAGGCTCACAAGCAGCCAGTTACCTGGACCGCCAAACTGAGCCATGGGGCTCAGTCTTGACTACCTCCGGATTTCGGAGTTGCCTCGGCCGGACCACCTGCGCTGGTCACGCGGCCTAGGCAGCCCCCGGTTTACCGGAGGTGCTTCAGCACTGGGGCCGCGTTCACACCACCCAACGCTCACAAGACCCTTTAGAGCGCGGACCTGGACGCAGACTCCGCGACGGCCGCTCAGTGTGCGGGTGATGCCCGCGATCTTCTCCCGGTGTCCCCAGTCTCCAGCAAAGCCGGCCGGGGGCTGCTTACCTTGCCGGCGCCCTCGCACTCCTGTCCTGGCTGTGCCGTCTCTTTCACATATTTTGCAATGTTGTCGATAGCGAAAGAAAATGTTGTAAATCCTCTTGCGGGCACGTGGCTGATCCCTCAACCCCCTTGTCCCTTTTTCTGGCCCTTAAGACAATACTCGGCCCCAGCGGCCGGCGGCTGGCCACCGGGTTCCAAGCGGGCGAGGCTGACCGCGGAGGGGCGTGGTCTGGGGCGGGGCGGGGCGGGGAGGGGCGGGGCGCGCGGGTTCTGGCCGCCCTCCTAGGGGACACCATGGCCTGCGACTGGGCTCCTGTTCTAGCTCCTGATTGGTCAGCCGGCCTGCATTGCTGACGCCGGATTGGGTGAGATGAAGAAGGGGCTCAGACCGTGGGGGTGGGGGCTTGCGGATTATATTCTTTGCCTTTTCTTTCCCGAGGCGGCTGCTGCTTTCTAGGGTTCCTCTGAACTCTGAAGCTTTCCCTGTCTGCTTCTGTGCTCCCCATCATAGTACCACCCCTAGTCGTAACTACACTTCCCTGTGTTTCTCCACCAAATAGCACCTTGAAGTCAGGATACAAGGTTTGTGCTGCTCACTACTGTATCTCCAGGGCTTGGCACACACTAGGTGCTCAGAACGTTAGTGCATTAGCCAAATGAATTAATAGAAAATATGCATACAGATTTTTACAACTATCTTTAATGCTGACAACATCCGTAGGAAATGGTATTACTATTCCCCACCAAGGATAAAAACAAACCAAGGTGTAGAGAAATGTGGTAACCTGGGAACGAACAACCTGGCTGATGCTGGGACAAGCGTCCATCGCTGGACCAAAGATCTCGTCTACACAGCAATGCCCTGTGGGGTGTCAGAGTCTCCGTTTCCCATCTATCAAAAGAGAGTGTTGGATTAGAGCAGAAGATGATTTTAGAAGATGTTATTTCAGTGAACATGCTGTACCCAGCGCTGTGCGTGGAAGTATGAATGAGACAGCCCCTGCCTTCATGTTATTGATAAATTCCTGGTAACCTGCTGGGCCCTCTCCCTTCCTGGGAATTTCTCTCCTCCCCGAAATCACAGGGGAGACTGGAAGCACTCTGCTCAAACCAGGCTACATTGCCCACTTCTAATAGTTTGGGGGCATGTGGGGTGGATTTTCCTGGGAGATCCAGGGGGAATATCATTAAGAGATGCTATTTTCTTGGGGAGAGAGAGTCCTTGGGAACTCCGCGGGTGGATCTTTCGATTGAGAGATGGTGTCTGAGGTAGGATGTGGAGAGGGCTCCCTCTAACAAAGGAAGGTGTAGGAGCTGTTCCTAGAGTTGGACAGGAGAGGGTTAATCAACAGATACACGCAAAAGAGAACTCTGTCTGAGGTCAGGTCTCCTGTACAGTGGACAGCCAGATTCAGGCATTCATGTTCATGGGAGGAGCCAGCTTGATGGGTGAATGAGCTCTCCCTGTGTCTGTGTCTTCACATGGCCTTCTTATAGAGACACCGTGGGTCACTGGCTTTGGAGCCCATACTAATTCAGTCTGACCTTATCTTAATTTGATTTCATCTGCAAAGACCCTATTTCCAAATCAGGTCACATGCACAGGTATCCATGATTAGGACTTCAACATATCTTTTGGGGGGACACAATTCTACAAGGCTCAATGAGGAAAGACCATTCTGATTAGAGGGGAACAGCAGAGCAGAGGCCCCAAGGCTTCCCATGGTGGATTACCCTCCTGGCTGTCCGCTGCTTTGGTGGGCTTCCATAGTGGATTCTGGTGCCTGGCGTCTACCTAAACAGAACCAGGACAGAGCCTGCCCTCTGGATAACAGGACTTCTCTGGCTTCTCTTTCTAGCTGACCCTGCCCTGAGGAGGGCCCTGCCTGCCCATCCCTCCTCCCCCTGCCTGCCTGGTCCTCACCCCCACCCACATCCTGAGATAGACAAGGACAATAAAAGCTGTTTCACAAGCAGCTGGTGATTAATCGCCAAGTTAATTAAAGAGGCAGTAATTGCACTCTGATTTCAGAGGAAGGAGCGATGTCTTGGGTAGGGGTGGGTGGTCAGCTTAGGTCTCCTTGACAAGATGGAGCCAGAGGACAGAAAGGATTTGAAAAGGCAGGAAGGAAAAACAAGTAACCATTTTTTACAAGTGGATGCTTCAACCATAGCTGTGATGTTTCATTTGACAGAGACAGGTGGTGGGCTTAGACGTTTAAGCTTATCTATGTGCTTTTCTGTGTCTTTGAAATATTTCATTAAGAACAATAAAAAATGGCAGGGGGGAAGTCAAGTTTTTCTAAACTCTCATTTGGGATTTATGAATGGCCTCAAATGCCAGAGTGCCTCACTTTACACAATGGAGAGGGCCTTAAAATTATGTGTAAATCGAATCCCCTTTGCCCACCCAGTACATCTGAATGCCACTGATGCTCTATCTTCATTTCTGATTGATTTTCCCTGGTAGAGGCACCGAATTCTTTGCTTTAAGTGTCAGGCTCTCTCTGTCAAGTAGTTAATGACCTATAAAGCACTTAAAACGTACTAGAGGAGATGCCATTTGGAGGCACCCCACAGTGTATCCTCTTCTATTGTCAGTAATCACCCCTCATTTATTTGCTCTTATTGGTTTGGAACTTGCTGTCGGGTTTCCTAAAGCCAGGCCCACTAGGAATGGTCCAATTCTGTGCGGGCTCAGATAGGTACTGCTGTTGATACCCAGGGGCAGTGGTAGCAGGTGTGGCCTCTTTTCTCAAAGAGCCCTTCAGCTTCAGTGCCCTGGTCATCTTGGCCACACATTCCCCAGCTTTGCCTTTTGCAAACTGAGTGACTATAGACATTTACTGCCCTTCTCTGAGCCTCAGTTTCCTCCTTCATTGTGCCCCAGAGCAAGTGCCTACCCTTGGAAAACTGAAGGATGACACCAGCCTCGTAAGGTCAGTGCTGGGATTAAGAAAAGAGGCCCAAGTTCAGGGTGAGCACAAAGGCCCAGCCTTGGCTCCTCTAGGAAGAGAAGTGTTATTCTTCATTTTCCGTGGCTGCTGTACAGTTGCTACAAACTTGGCAACTTAAAACAACACACATTTTTTCTCTTACACTTCTGTAGACCACAAATGCAAAATCTGCTTCAACAGGCAGAAACCAAGGTGTTTGCAGGGCTGTATTTCCTCCAGAGGCTTGAGGGAGTATGTGTTTCCTTGCCCTTTCTGGCTTTAGAGCTAAATTCCCTGGCTATCGGCCCTTCTTCCATGTTCACAGCCAGCAGTGTAGCATCTTCAAATTCCCTGCTTCCATCATCACATGCCTCTGCCTCTGCCTATAATCTCCCTCTGCATCCCTCTTGTAAGGACATTTGTGATTATAATGATCCAGGATAATCTCCCCATCTCAAGGTCCTTAATCACATCTGCAAAGTCTTTGCCATATAAGGTAAGATTTATAGGTTCCGGAGATTAGGGTATGTACATCTTGAGGAGCTGTTATTCAGTCTATTACAGAAAGTCACCAAGGTAAGTGGCTCAGATCACGGGTTCTGAAATCACTGCTGGGGCTTGGATCTCAGTTGCACCCACCACCTGCCAGCTAGGTGGCCTTGGGCAAGTTGCTCTATCTCTGTGAGGCTCAGTTTCCTCATCTGTAAAATGGGATCAATGCTTATATCCAGATAAGAACTCAGTAGGTGTTTAACTAGCTATTAGGCAAAAGAAACTTCATGTGCCAGAGCCTGGGAGTTGAAAGAGGACCCAGAAGTTCCTTCTGAGGGAGGGAAGAAGGGCGGGAAAGGGGACAAGGCAGGGCAGACTAGAATGGAAGGAGAAGCTGGGCTGCGTCCTAGGGAAGAGAGAGCAATCTATCCTCAGGGTAAAAAACAGGGAACATAGAAGGTATTTAAATAGGGCAGCTTTCTGTTGTTTTTGTTTTGTATTCATGAAATATAATTCATGTATCATAAAATTCACCTTCATAAAGTGTCCAATTCAGTGGTTTTTAGCATATTCACAAGGCTGTGCAACCATCACTACTATCTAACTCCAGAACATTTCTATTGCCCCACAAAGAGGCCCCAGACCCATTAGCAGTTCCCTAAAGCAGGGCAGTTTTAGGATGGAACATCCTAATACTCTACAATCTCAAACCCCAGGCTTGACTCCAGAAAGAAGGCAGGAGCCTCCTGAGCCCTGATGTGTGGCAGGGAGAGCAGAGGCTCCGGGGCCAGAGTGGCCCAGGGGTCAGCTTCGTCCTCAGCCCCCACAGCTTCCTCCCTTTGTCCCATGAGACAGGGATAACACCTGTGCAGGACTGACAGGAGGCTGGGCTGCAAGGGCTTGGGGCTCACTTGGCATCACCGCCATTACCATCTTTATTCCTGGGCCTATACTTGGCTGCAATGTCAGTCCCCCTCCCTGGGACTCAGCCATGAGTCATGGACAGTCCTAATGGGTCTGGTTACACTCTAGGCATGTGGCACCCATAGGAGGCAGTAGGCTATGAGACCAATGGAGGAAGGGGGTGCATTTGAGGCTGAGTTCTCACTAAGCAGCCCTGCACCTTCCCCACCAACCTAGCCACTCTTGGGATGTCTGTGACCTGGCTGCAACATGAGGGCCACCCACAGGGCTCTCCAATCCTCCTACCACCCTCGCCTCCACCCCCAACTGGGCTCAGTTCTGCTGGCTCCTTGGAGGGTCCCAAGCCCTGAACAGTCAGGGGTGTCTGGCCTAGCCTAGAGACAGCTGAGGCAGGAGCAGAGGCCATCTGGAGAGGCAAAAGACAGCAGTCAGGACATTGCTGAACTTGCTGAAGTGTCCCCTGGCAGTGATAGGGGCTTCTGGGATCAATTAGCAGAAGCACCGTAACAGAGCTCACGGCCCCTGATGTGCAGTCTGCAGGCACGTGTCATTGGAGCCTCTTGACAGCCTTGGCAGCCAGGAGTTGAATAGGGGTGGGAGGACAGCTGGCTTTCCCCTTATGCCTGGCCTGGTCTCCAGCAGCTTGGCACAGAGCCACCCGGTCCCCACTAGGTGGGCGGTGCTGGCCTTCCCAAACCTGCCCTTCTCATTGCCTTTCCTCCCCTGGCATTGTGGGTGCAGTAACCTGCCTGTCTCAATTTTTACATAGGTAAATGGGTCACATGTTAATTAGAAATCACTTCCTGGAAATTGAAAAAAAATTACTCTCCCCTTTTTCAGCAAGAACAGGCGCTGAACCACCAGCAAAGGAAAAGATTCATTTATTTCTTTTAACAAATGACTCCTGAGCCCCTACTAGGTGTCAGGCACAGACAAAGAGAGGCAAATAAGGTGTTTGCCATGTTAGGAAGCTCAGGGCTTCCTGGGGAGATGGGTGTGTGTGAATTGATTCAGCACAGGAGAGAGAAAAAAAGAGGGTTGAATAAATTGCTTGGTGGGGGAGGGTTTGGGGAGGACTTCATGGAGGAGGTGGCATTTGAGCAGGAATTCCACAGGCAAAAAATGAGCTCAGGGCCTTGGCAGAGAGAATGGAAGGAGCATAGGCTCAGGAGACGGGAGGAATTTGGTAAATTGGGGTGCAGCAGCTATGGACGGGAGCATGGATGGGGTGGGGGTGACTTTGGTCCAGGAAGAGCTGATCAGAAATGAGCTTGTGGACTCTGAAGATAGATCCGTCTGTCTATTATCCCCAGCAAGCGACTTGGTGCATAGTCGAAGCATGACAAATGACAAATGATGTTGAAAGAACAAAGGGGTGGCAAGAGCCCTTGCCCAAGGGGTATAGGGCTAAGGGGTTGAGTCTCTATCCCGTGGACTGTGGAATCCGCAGTGAGGTTTGGTGTGAGGTAGTGGTCCAGCTTCATCCTCAGCATGTAGAGGTCCAGGTCTCCCTGCGCCATTTGTTGAAAAGACTGTTCTTTCCCCCTGGGAAATGAGCTTGGCCCTCTTATTGCAATGAATTGACCAGAACCAAAGGGTACCACAGGGTTCTAAGAGGAGGGTGAAATCGTCACATCTGTGCTGTAGAAAGTTCTGTTTGGTGCAGAGACTGGGAAAGGCTGGGAGAAGGAGGGGTTGGAGGGAGGCTCTGAGTGGACTTGAAGGGTGCTGCAAGTCCTGGGGAGAAGAGCAATCCTTAGCCCAGGCCAGTGGTGAGGAGCCAGGTGCAGGGCAGAGTGCTGAGCCAAGGCCAGGTCAGCCAGAGTCTTGGGGGAGTAGAGATGGGGTGGCTGTAGGGGAGAGAGAAAAGCCTACCCTCTTAGCCCATCAAGGTCCACAAAGTGGTAAAATAAAACCCACCATAACCATTTGCAAAGTAGGTTTTCAGATAATGAGAGGATTGTAAAGGCAAAACAAGGCCAATTACAGTGGCATTATCCTGGATTATAAAGCTTCTGAGAGGCAGCCCACACTTTCAGGCATGCCATGCCTGGGACTTTCCAGGGGAGGCTTGGGGTCAGGATGTGCAGACCTCACAGCAGGACTCTCCAACCTCTACTGACCTGCCTCAGTTTTCCCAAGGAGAGAGAGCACAGGGAGGCAGGAGGACCCCACTCCCACCCCGACACACCCCCACACACAATTTTGAGAAATCGGATGTGAGTAGTGTGAGGCTGAAAACCCATCTCTGAAGGAAATTTGTGCTTCCGTGAGCTTCCCCAGTCCTGGAGACATCACATGCCTCCCCTCGATGGCCTTTTCTGCCTGCCCACCACTTTGCCCCCTACCCACTCTGGGCTGTGTGACCTTTGGCGCAGCAGCTAGCTCCTCAGGGTTAAATGAGATATTCTAGATAAAGACTGGAGGACTAGAAACCAGTACAACCTCAGTGCCTCCCGATTTGGCAGCGTCTGTTAAAACAGTGAATTTCCACACCCTGGACCCCAGGAATCCCTTTTAGTCATTTCCTGCAGAGAAAGTTTTGCAGATGTGTCCGAGGAGGCATTTACCAGGATGTCCCCTACAGCACCTTATGTGAGGCTGAAAAATCGTAAACAACTGAAAAGGCCTTCGATGGGGGCCTGATTAAATTAGGGCCCATCCGTTCCACAGAATCCTTCCCTGTAATTAGAGTCTGGCGGCTCCAATGTGCTGTCTCAGGCAGATCCCACCACGTGGGGCCGCGTGCACAAAGAGAGTGCAAACAACACCTACAGAATGGTTCCATTTGAGCTGCTCAGAAGCCCACACAAACACCGTGTATTTTCTATGTTCGCATATATGTACACAGATGCAATAAAAACAGCAGTGAAGAAAACACCCCCAGATGACCCAGCTGGTTACCTCTGAGAGGTGGCAGGTGCATTACAGGGAATTTTATTTTGCTGGAGTTTTAATGTTTTACCACAACATATGCCTCTGTCACCTGCATGTGTCACCTGCTTATCACACACAAAAAAACCCATGCCAACACCAAGTACAGAGAGGATGGCCTGACTCATGCTCAGTCAAGGCTCAGAGGCCATAATCATGATCAAAGGTCAAGGAAAAAAGGTGTCTTCCAGCCTCATGCTCCTGGACTCAACTTTTGAAGTCTGGATTCAGGGTTGGGGAAGCCCCTCTAGTGGGCAAATGCCACCCCTCGACATTCTGGAGGGACAGAGAGAAAGCCACTCGCCTGGCTGGGCTGAGGCAACCGACTACCTCTCCTGGATGAGCTGTCTGCCAAGAAAACTATTGAACTACATAAAAATCCATCCCTGAAATCCCAGAGGCATCCTTAGAATGGAGCATGGCCTTTAAATTAGAATGTGTTTAAAAAAAAAAAAAAAAAGAGCAGGTTTTGTCTGCAACTAGATTTCAGGTTTGTGAGGGCTGGGGCCAAAGAGCCCCGGCCCAGGCCCCACATTCACATCTTGCAATGTGAAGGGAACCCCCGCGTGTTCCCATGGAAACTCCTGCCAGAATCCTCTGGAAAGTTTTGCTGAGGAGGGGCCCCCACTTCCAACACCCCCTTCAGGCTCCTGGGCTTGCTTTTTCCAGATGATTTTCTCAAGCAAGTGCTAGGAGGAGCATGAGCCAGAAGGAGCAATTTCTGGCCATTTATGACTGAGGCTGCCCTGGAGAGGCAGGAGTGGGGGCTGGAGGGTGTCAGAAGCAGCTGAAACTGTTTCGGATGCTCTGAGGCTCTAAGGAGGGTGGTGCTGGCAGGACCTAGGAGGGCAGAGCCAGGAGAGAGGGGTGTGTGGGGATCCCATGAGAGCAGGGCCAGGCCAGACAGAGGGAAGCCTTGGCTGAGACCTTCTTCCCTGGGGCTTGGGGGCAGGGTCCTGCAGGGGCCGTAGGGCTGGTGTTCCCATCTGGCCTTCCTTGAAAGTCCAAGGCTCCCCTCCCCACCCCTTCCAGGTTAACATCTGCCAACCTGCTGCCTGAGCATGCTGCTTCCCAGGCACTCCTTGTGGGGTCCCCCCTCCCTAGGAGGCCTGCCCTCACTCAGCAGACACCCTTCTCACTGCCTGCACAGCCTTCTTCTCCTGAGGGATGAATCTCAGAGGAAACACACCCGCTGAGCCTCTGTGCAAGCCAGGGAGTCCCCATCTGTCCTCTCTGAGAGACTCTGAGTGGTCTGGATTGTCACTGGAAACCAAGGCTCAGGGGAACAGTGACTGGGAGGTGAAGCTGTAGTTCCTTCCCTCTCTCCACACCGGTGCAAAGTCTTTAAGGAGCTGACATTCACAGCACTCGTCCCCTCTCTGTGCCTCCTCCCCTCCCCTGCCTTCTGCACCCCTACCTTGAATTTATCTGCCATGCCTCACCCTGTGCCAGCTCATCTCTGCAGGGCTGGGGAACAGGTACTCAGTCTTCTCTGCTGCCCACTGGGCATCCCAGACATTCTTCCTCTACCCTCCCTGAGTTCAGACCTCTTAGGGTCCCACCTTCCACCCTGCATGCTCTTCCTCCCCCCTGATTAAGGCCTCAGCACCCAGTGGATTCCCAGCCCTGCCCTGAACCTGGCTCGGCCACCACTCCGGCAATGTCTGTGTCTACCAGAGGAGTGATGGGTCGGGGCCCAAGGGTCTCATAAGCCACAGGGAGGAACTGTGACTTTATTCCAAGTGTGGTGGGAACCATGCAAAGTGTTGAGAGGAGGGAAAAGATTGGGCATGAGTTTTGTCAGGATCCCTCAGCTGCTTTACAGAGAAGACACGATGGGTCCTAGGCCAGGGCACAGTGGTGATGTCCTACCAGGTCCCCTTACCACCCCTGGAAAAGGCTGATCCCCAGAAGAGGGTCTAAGGTCCAGGGGCTGAGGACAGAGAGGCCCAGGAGGTGGGAGGCAGGCCCGGTGAGGTGGCCCCTCTCCGTGTTGCTGGCTTCGGTTTCCTGGGGAGGCTGGCTGCATGATGCCCCCTCACCCCGACCCTGGTCCCCACCTAAGCCTGCTGGAGTTAGCAGCCCGGGAGGCAGCTGTGCACAAGGCAGTGTCACCTCCTGAGCAGGCATGGAGTTCATTAAAACCAACCTCCTGGGGAGCTGGGGCCTCCCACCCAGCCTGCTAATCCCACGAAGAGCCCTCCTTGCTGTGCACTTGAAGGCTGGGGCCCAGAATCAAGCTGGAAGGCCACTGGCTATCCTATGGACCCAGGGAAGCCTGGTGCCACTCTAGTAGAGGGCGCAGGGGACTTCTTCCAGAGGTTAGTTTGTGCCCAGCACCCAGCCTTTCTGTGCCCATGTGGCTTGGGAGCTGGAGTCAAGGCCTGCCAGGGTCATGTGCCCTCTGTGGGCACATCTGGAGCTCAGGGTAGCCCAGGAGGGAGGGAGGGAGGATCAACCTGTCTATTTCACAAATGAACCAATAGTGGGAAGGGCCAGGGTGGGATGCAGAAGAGGAGAGAGGGAGCAGAGCCCGAGAGCTGCGCCACACAGACCCCTGTCTGCCTGGGGATGGGTCTCCGATCACACCGCAGGGCTGCCATGAGGGGAAATGAGGGCGAGGGTGGGTGCTGAGTGCAGCAGAAACCACGCAGAGTGATGCTGAGGAACCACCATCCCCGGGGGCCCACGAGGGGGACCCTGCCCTCTGCCCATGGGTGCCAAGCCATACAACTAGACTACACCGCGGGTGGTGGCCTCAGGGGGCTGGGGCTTCAGTCCATGGGGTGGGAGGGAAGGGGCCTAAGGCAGATAGAGACAGAGAAGGACTGGAGGGGCCTTAGGTGGTTGGGTTGGTATAGGACAGATGAGGGGACTTTGGGAGGGGCTGGGCCTTGGACTGGAGGAGGGGCAGTGAGGCCATGTAGGGAAGGCCCAGGGAGCAAAGGGCCAGGAGTAGGAGTTTAGAGCCCAGGGCCCACACCTTCTCCCCATCCCTCTGCCCTGCCCCAACACGCTGGGGTCTGCCTCCTCACAGCATGCACCTGGCCCCTGCAGGTGCCCAGCCTGCCAACCGCCATCAGCTGTGTCCTTCACCTCCAGATTTGTCCCTAAGCCTAGCCCCACCTCTGGGAGGTTCATCTTCCTTGCCCACACACCGTGCCTCCCACGCAGCCCCTTGTTCCCCGCTGGTGGCTGGGTGGTGGTCCTCCACTCTCCGCTTCACCAGATAAGGCCCTTCCTGGCACAGTCTGGTGCCGAGGGAGCCATCTGCACGCCTCTGCCAGGTGCAAGGGGATGAGGAAGGCTCCAGGAATAGGGGGCGTCCAATCTAGCCCTCAGAGACTGAGTAGCACTTGACTGGCTGGTCAGGGGAGGAAGGGCCCCACCCGGTAGATGGAACAGCCTGCGCAAAGGCCAAAGATGCATGAAACACTTGGTGGTTGGGGCCGGGGATGGAGGGCGTGGGGTAGAGGAGGTGCGGCTGGCCAAGGGCCCTGAGTGGGGCCGGAGGAACCTCGGATGTGAGGGTGAGGTGATGGTGCTCCTGGGAGCCTACTCCTGGGTCAGGGCAAGTCTTTGGAGGGAGGGGCTGCCCTGGGCCTCTGATCCGTGGGCGGTGGGGATCATCTAGAGGTTTTCATAGACTAGGTTGAGTTCACTGTTGTCCTCAGGTCTCTGCAGATTCTCCTGAACAAAAAATAAAAAAGAGAGAGCGAGAGGGACAGACAGAAGACAGAGACCGAGAAGAGACAGAGTGATAGAGAAAGAGAAAGGAGAGAGGGGGAGAGAGAGAGAAAAGAAAGGGGGAAGAACGAGAGACGGAGAAAAGACGGAGAGAGAGGAGAGGCAGAGAGAGACGGAAAAGAACATTAGGTGGGGAGAATGAGCTCCCACTAATTTGGTTCTAGTCCGAAGCAACAGATCCACCTCCTGTAAGGTTTTGGGGGATGTTGCCCTGTCCTGGCAGCCTCGTCTCCCACCATGACACCCCCATCCCTGCTGTCTTCCCTCCAGACACACACACACCCCCTTTACAGCCTCAGAGCCTCCCCACATACTCTTCCTTCTGTCTGGGATGCCTCCCCCCAGTTCCCTGACTGCCTCCTCCTCACCATGTCTGGGGGGTTCATCTTAGAGTCCCAGAGACTGCCCCCAGGCCTGGACTAGACCCTCCTGAGAACCTGCCCCTCACAGGAGGGCTACAAACGTCTCTGTGTGTCCACGGTGCCAGTGACCCTGGTCTGTAGTCTGAGGCTCCAAGAGGGCAGGAACTTGCTAGTTCTCTTGTCTAGCTCCCCAGGGTCTGGCACGGGCCGGCACTGCCTGGGAGGGTCCAGATGTCCTTGGGGCTCCCAGCATGGGGAGGCGTAGCTCAAGACTGAGTATAGAAGGGGCTTTGAGAGCAGGAGATTCCACAAACACTGCCAGCCTAGGCCAGAGAAGGCCAAGAGCCAGCCCCTGCACTCCCTGACGGCTCCTCCAAGGTGATTTCCTGGACAACACCTTGAACTTCATAGTGTTCAAAGTCCTGGTGCAGCAGATGCGATTCACTCTGGGAGTAATTTGAATTCAGGGGTAATCAGTACTGCAGGAAAACATTACTCATCCACTTTACAGATGAGCAAATGGAGGTTTAGGAGAGAAAGTGTGATTAAGTAATATGCCTGAGGTCCTACCATGACAATAACAGAGCCCTGCCCAGGCCGGCAGCTGACACCAGTTCACACTCAAGCTCCTGACTTTAGCCAACCCCAGCCTGGGGGCATCTAGATGCCTAAACACCCCTTGCCTGATTGGCCAGTGGAGACAAGTGCCCATGGTAGTTACGGTTGCTCCTACCGCTTGGACAACTGTGGGGTCCTGAGTAGCCCTCTCAGCACAACATTCTATCTGATGGGTGCTGTTAGACTCCTCAGTTTATAGACAAGGCAACTCAGGCACAGAGAAGTCAGGCACTTTGGTTGGGGCTGCACAGCTGCTAAAGGATGGAGCAGGAATTCAAACCTCAGGAGAAGGCTGCGATTCAGATGACAAGAGAGTAGGATATAATGAGAAGCCAAGACTGGTGTCCCCAAGCCCAGGGCTTATATCCCAGTCCCTGCATACCTGGGCGAGAGGGCCCTGCGTGGTGGGCAGGCTGCCATCCTCACTCTCCAGGCAGGCGTAGACCTCGGTCTCTCGGCGTTGCAAAGCCTGCAAGAGACAGGGGGCCAGGTCAGAGGCAAATATTCCGGGGGCAGTCCCCAGACTCCTTGGCTGGCATCCCAGCCTGTCACACACTCCACTGTGAGACCCAGGGGAGGATGAGCCCTGGAGGCAAAGCCAGGCCATACCTTTTCGCCTGCAGCCCCTTCCTCAGCCACTTCACCTCTATCCCTACCTGTATCCCTTGAGGTCTCTCAGGAAGAAGGGTCCAGGCATAGTCCTTCTGCCCGTGACTACAGGGATTCTGGCAGCCAGCAGCCCTTACGTGATACCTGTGATCATTACTTCAATAGGGCGCCCTCCCGACATCTGCCCTCACTCCTCCGGCTCAAAACCCCTGTCCCTGTGAGGGTCCCACTCTCCCACCCTCATCCTCTAGGTTTCCCCTGATCCCCACCCCAGCCTTCGCTCACAGATGACCTAGGTACCGACTGGGGTCACCCTCCTTGCCCATTAAGCCTGTGGCCTGCTGGGGGATTCTGGAGCCCAGCTCTGGCTCTCAGCATACCCTCTTCCCCTCCCCCTACCTATCATTTTCATTCCATCCCCCTCAGAGCTACCCTTCCGGGCCACCTCGGTTCTTGTCATTCCCCAAATGCTCCTGGAGGTCTCACACTCCCACCTCCCACTCTCTGACCACAGCTCCAGCACTGTCCAAGCCCCATCCCGAGGCAGCTGAGGGAGAGAGACTTGGCCTCCTTGGGCTTGTGTGCCAGATAACCCATCTGAGCCCACAGGATGCTCCTGAGCCCTCTGTCATGGGAGAGGAGATATACTCCACCAAGATCCTGGCCTCTGTGGCTCCCGGCACTGGGGCAGGTCAGAGTCCTGCTCCCCAGCAGCCCCCTCGAGACTGGAAGCCCCTTGAGGGCAGAGATGGTGCCTGGGTTTTCTCTGGTTCCTGGCCCTACAGCTGAGCTTGGCATGAAGGGAGAGGTACCTGATGGGCTATGGTGAGGGCTCCTTGCCCACTTGCCTGTGTCCTCGGGCCACACTCATGCTAGGCCCAGCTACAAGAGGCCTAACCAGAGGACCTGAAGATGGTAGAAAGAACCATACTTTGAAGTCAGATAAGACTAGCTTCAACTTGTGCTTCTGACACCTGTCAGCACCAGGCAACCCCCTAAAAACAAATAAAATGAAACAAACAAACAATAAAAAAGAAAAACAAGCAAACAACAAAAAAGAAAAAAAAACTCTCTGTGCCTCAGTTTCCCCATCTATAAAATGGAAATAATCATATCTGAGGCGCAATGTGATTAAATGAGATATTGTGCTTAAAAGACCCTGCACACTGTCAGGCAAATAGTGGGTGCTTAATAAGCAGCTGTTAAATGGTCGTCAGGGAGGGGTAATGTTTGCTTCCCCAACCCACGCTGTGGACATAGCCTGGACCCTCCCTCAGAACCTGCTGGGCTGTAAGCAAGAGGCAGAAGCCTTTCCTTCCCGTGTACAAGTGTACGTGTCATATGGATGCCGGCTGGTTGCCAAGGAGGCGGTTTCCCTGGCAACAGGCAAGCAGGGGTTGCCGAGGCAGGCTGGAGAGACAGGTGGTGCTCAGAGACAGGAGGAGGGCGGGGAGATGGGAGGGGAGGAGGAAGAGAGGCGCCAAAAGGCAGCCGGGCATGAAAATCCGTGTAATAAACCATTTGGCGCTTGGGAGACCCACACTTCAAGGTCATCAGCCATGGGGATGGTGTGGTGGCCCTGGGGACAAGTTCAAAGGGTCTCTGAGCTAGAAACAGCCTGGGTCTTGGGAAAGGGGTTTCCACCCCACTCCCTTTCCCCCTTCCAGTAGGAAAGGGAACAGGGTCAACCCAAAGAGAAGTCCCATGTCCAGTGGAAGGAAACTTCCAAGGCCTGCTCCGGCCTATGAGTCTTTATGCCTCAAGTATCAGCTGCCCCAGCAAGCCTGTCACAGGAGATGGGGTATGCTCCTGAGCAGCCCTGTGTGTCCTACCCTCTGTCCACCCAGACTTGCACCCCTCCAAGTTCAGACAGATCTGAGAGCCACTCCAAGCTGGACATTTTTGGTCCCAGAGAGAAGGGAGGGAAATGGCCTCTGCTGGCATCTCAACAGGAGAGCAGATTTTGGATCCCACAGCGGTTCCCTCTCCTTCCTGCCCAGCTCAGATGGGTTATCTGGTACACATAAGCCCAGGAGGACCAAGGGCGTCAGAGCCAGGGAAGGAGACTGCCCTGGGACCCTCTAGCCCACAGCAGGCTAGGGGAGCAGCCATACAGCAGGCAGGGCAGGGGCAGCTGCTTGGCTGAGGGCAGGGCTGCTGTGGAGGTGGCCACCAATTAGCAGCTGCTGAGTGAAGCCTTTGACAAATTGTGACCTGCTGGGCTACATTTGTATTCAGGGTGTGACCCAGTCACCAGGCTGTGAAATGCAGTGTGCAGCCTTGTCAACAGGACACCCTCAGAGCCTCTGAACCAGTTCCTCCTGGCCCTCCTTGGTGACAATGGGGACAGCTTCCTTCAGGTGCCTGCTGGGGGAAGACCCACCACATAGGCTTCTGGATAAGCCGCCTAAAGGGCTGGGCTGGGCTGGGTGACATGGGGATTATGCTGGGACTGGGGCCAGGGCCAGGGCCAAGTCAGAGGGGTAAAGTCAGTGCCAAGGCCTTCCTTCGGGAAGGCTGAGGCCAGAGCTGAAGTCAGCTGCCCTGGGTCTGAACCTGATCTGAGGGTCCTGGGCACTGGGGTGATGAGTGAGATCTGGGATGATTTGTTCAGAAATGAGCTCTCCGTGGAGAAGGAGCACCCTAGTTCCAGCCCGAGCACTGGCAGTGGGGAACCTCCGAAGGCTCTTCTGAGTCGTGTGTTACAAATGTCGCTTGGGCTGCAGCAAGAGAGGGACTGTAGGCTGAGAGGACACCCACTGGGCCAGGTACAATCACATGCTGATACTCCAGATTTGCCATGGGGTGTCTCTTCTGTCCCCTCTGCCCTACGCTGGGTCCTATGGAACCCCAGACACCTTGGAAGGCAAGAATGGTTTTCTGCCCATCTATACAGCAGTTGACCATTGAGCACCTACTGTATGCTGGGCACCGGGCTGGTGTGAGGTGGGGAAGAGGCTGGAGATGGACAATCAGCCCAGAAGTAAAAGTCTACCAGGAGGGCACTGGAACGACATCAAAGGGGAGGCTGGGTTGCGAGGTGGAGTGGGGAGGCTGCAACTGTAAGAGGGAAGAGCGGAAAGGTCCCATCTGAGCAGAGGGCTGAGGGAGCTGCCAGCATGCAGGTCCTGTGGGGCGTGCCTGGCGTGCTTCTGTGCAGAAAGAGCGTGTGAGGATGCTGAATGAGATGGCTTTGACCCCTTGTAGGACCTTGATGGCCACAAGAATTGCTTCTCAGACTCTGCTTCCAGGGATGGGAATCCACTAAGGGGTAGAGATTGGCCCACTGCTGGGCTCTGAACACCATCTCTACATTTGCACGGAGACCACGAGCCTCTGTCCTGATGCTCCACACAGCCCCACTGGGTGCAACTCATGTCACTGAGTGCCAGTCTAGGGTGCATGCCCTTGGCCTTCCTTCCTGCAGGATCAGGCCTGTGTGCAGCAGGACTGCCCTCCTAGTCTTCCCCAGCCCCTCCCCGTCTTCTCTCGCAGAGGATTTCTAATAAAATCACTGCTCATTTAATCCCATCTTGTCTGCTTCTTGGAGGACCCAGGATGACCAAGGGCTCTGAGCAGAGGGCATGATTTGTTGATGGTTTAACAGGATCGCCATGGCTGCTGCCAGGTGGCAAACAGACCGTGGGGGCGAGGATGAAAATAGGCCAGCTGCCTAGGGACTGGCTGAAGGACCCCACGCGTGACATGGGAGTGGCTCCCGGCAGCGTTAGCACCGGGAGTGAAGAGGGTTGGATTCCGGATATGTTCTGAAGCAAATCAGAGATGGGCCGTGACTGAAGGAGAGAAGGAAAGGACAACAGCAATGTTTTCAGCCTGAGTAGCTGGGAGGACGGGGGGTGACTGTGGGAGGAGGCACCCAGGTGGGCAAAGAACTGGCTTTGGCTTGAGAGTGATGCCGCTTAGACACACGAGCAGAGATGACGCTGGTGCTTAGAGCACCTGTCTGGGCTAGAGAGATAAAACTGGGAGGAGTCAGGATATACATGGCCTTCAGAACCGTGAGGCTGAACGACATCACCCAGGGAGGGAAGTGCAGATAAAACAGAAGGGGTCCCAGGCTCCAGTGCCTCCTCCCATGCGAAGAGGGAGGAACGAGTGAGGGGACTGAGGTGGCATGGCAGTGAGTCAAGGAAGATCAGGAGAATGGACTGTTTCAGAAGCAAGTGAAGAACATGTATCAAGGAGGAGGGAGAACTCAGTGGTGTCAGTGCTGATTCATTGGGAAGATAAGGACAGAGAACTGCCCATGGGTTTAACAAGGTGGCATAAATGTCACCCCGGGAAGGGAAGCCCTGGTGGAGAGGAAGGCTGCAAGCCTAACAGAGAAAGTCAGAGAGGAGAGGGAAAGAGGCCCCGAAGGTGAGAGTTTTGTTTTTTTTTTTTAGAAACAGAGTCTCACTTTGTCGCCCTTGGTAGAGCGCTGTGGAGTCACAGCTCACAGCAATCTCTAGCTCTTGGGCTTAGGCGATTCTCTTGCCTCAGCCTCCGGAGCAGCTAGGACCACAGGCGCCCACAACAACGCCCGGCTATGTTTTGTTGCAGTTTGGCTGCGGCCAGGTTCGAACCTGCCACCCTCGGTATATGGGGCTGGCGCCCTACTCACCAAGCCACAAGCGCTGCCCTGAAGGTGAGAGTTTTGACAAGTCTGGAGTTCTGTTTCAGGGAGTTGTGGAGAAAGGACAAGGAGCTGGAGGTGGCTGGGGGCGCAAGGTGAAGAATTTAAGATGGAAGAAATCACAGCATGTTTGTGAATGCAATATTGATATTGTCTTGTTAACCCTATTTTGTAGATTATGGAACCAAGACTCAGAAAGTAGCAGAATCAATGAGCAAAAGAACCAGGTTTTGATCACTAACTTGTGTGACCCCCCCCCCAAAATCCATGCTCTTAATAGGTCAAAGTTTTTTTTTTGTTTTTTTTTTTTTTGAGACAGAGCCTCAAGCTGTCACTCTGGAGAGAGTGCTGTGGCATCACAGCTCACAGCAACCTCCAATAGGTCAAAGTTTTAACAATAAATTGAAATAGTGTAGCTTTTTTCATGTCATAATAGATCATGAATACTTTCCCACATGAATAAAGAGGAAGAATTAACATAACTAAAAGGAGAAATGGGCAAATAGATAGTCTTAATGGTAGATTTAAATTTGCTTCTTCTAACAACTGATAAAATAGACCAAAATAAATCAGTAAGGATCAAAAAAGCATGTGAAACGTTTTAACAATATGATCAACAAGCTTCAACTAATTGACATATATAGAACACCCATTCAACCAGGCACCACAAAAGTTATTTCCAAGTGCACACAGAATATAACCTGAGCCATAAAGCAAGTCTCAAAAGATTTAAAAGGATTAACATCATTCAGAATATATTTTCTGATCACAGTGGAATTAGCTAAAAATAAAAAACAAGGCATAATCAGAAGATAATCAAACATTAAGCAAAATACATTCACTTAAATAGCCAACAGGAACAATTCTCAATGGATATTTTAAACTGAAAGATAATGAAAATATGACATACCAAAACTTGTGGGTAGCTCAGCACCTATAGCTCAGCATCTAGGGTGCCAGCCACATACACCAGAGCTGACAGGTTTGAACCCAGCCTGGGCCTGCCAGACATGACAACTACAACCAAAAAACAGCGGGGCGTTGTGGCGGGTCCCTATAGTCCCAGCTACTTAGGAGGCTGAGTCAAGAGAATCACTTAAGCCCAAGAGTTTGAGGTTGCTGTGTTGCTGTGAGCTGTGATGCCACAGCACTTTACTGAAGGTGACATAGACTCTGTCTCAAAAAAACAACTTGTGGGGTGAAGCTAAAGTCATACTTAAAGGGAAGTTCATAGCCTTAAATGCATAAATTAGAAAAGAAGAAAGATTAGAAACTAAGCGTCCATCTGAGAACATATAAAATCTTTCCTGGAGGTTGGGAACAAGACAAGGATTCTTCTGTCCCCACTCCTATTGTCCATCATATTGGAGGTCAGCAGTAAGAGAAGACAGAAAAAAAAAAAGAAATAGAAGATGTGAGCCTAGGAAAAGAAGAAATAAAAATTCCATTATTTATAGATGACATGACTGGGTTCATAGAAAATTCAAAGGCATTAATAGTGAAACTATCAGAATGAGTGGATTCAGCAAGGTCATGCCACCTTGCAATGTATGAAAATCAATCATATCAGCAATAGAAATTTAGAAAATAAAATAAAAGCAGGACGACACCTTATCAAGAGTATCTGTGATAGTGGGTGTAAAGTCCTACCACAGCACCGGACATGTATTAGGTGCTCTACAAATGGTTCTTGATCTATCATTGTTGTTAATGGCATTCTTCTCTACCTAGGTCCAACCCCAGCTTGTAGATCCTTGTCTCAGGGCTCAGCAAAGTCCTATGTCCTCCCATCACATCTGCTGTCTGGTTCTCAAGCCTCTCCCAGCCACCTGGTAACCCTGCAGGCAGCTGAGTCTCTTTATCACACTCCAGAAAAGTCAGCCTGAGTCTTAGAAGATTCTGAACCCAGATGAGAAGGAAGCTCCATGCAAAAGAGCTCTTCCATTAAAAATAAAGGATGTGGTCCACATAAAAAGACGTCCACGAGATGGTCATGGAAAAAAACAGCTGTACTAGTCCAATTTTTTTCTTTAAAGAAAGGATGTATGAGCGTGTGCAGATCTCCTTATGTGTGTGTGTGTGTATTATATATGTGTGTGTATATATATATATATTTTTTTGAGACAGAGTCTCACTCTGACACCCTGGGTAGAGTGCCATGGTATCACCATAGCTCACAGCAACCTCAAACTCTTGAGCTTGAGCAATCCTTTTTTTTTTTTTTGTGACAAGAGTCTCATTTTGTCACCCTTGGTAAAGCGTCATAGCTCACACAACCTCAAACTCTTGGGTTCAAGTGATCCTCTTGCCTCAGCCTCCCAAGTAACTGAGACTACAGGTGCCCGCCATGACATCTGGCTACTTTTTCCATTTTTAGTAGAGATGGGAGTCTCACTGATGCTCAGGATGGTCTCGAACTCCTGAACTCAGGCAATCTACCCATTACAGGAGGCTGAGATTATGGGCATGAGCCACTGCACCCAGCCTGAGCAATCCTCTTGCCTCAGCCTCCAAGTAGCTGGGACTATAGACACGTGTCATAACACCCAGCTATCCTTGCACGTATTTACAGAAAAAAATAAACCAGGAAAGAATAGAAATTAATGTTACTAATGTTTATCCTGGAAGAAGATGGAATTAGGATGCTGATTATTTTCTTCATATACCACACGTGTGTGTGTTTGTGTGTGCAGAAACAAAGCAGTAGGGATGGGGGAGAGAGAGAGAGATGTCTTCATTGAACAGCGGACCAGACTTCCTCATAGAGAAAAGCAGTGGTGAGACTGGGTGCTGGAAGAGAACAGAAACTTCGAGGATGTCTGGAGCCACGTGTGCCCAGCAGCCCCACGTGGGAACCCCCTGGGGTGCGGAGGCTGAGACCCTATAAGAACTGTCACATTCCACTAGGAACTGTGGGTGCTGCATCCTGGGGACATTCCCTTGGTCTCACTGACACCCGCCCTGTCTTCAGCAGACACAGCCATACTCTGAACCTCTGAGTGGGGCCTTGGAGGAAGGACCCGAGGTGGTGAATGGGTCTAGGTGGTGGGGACGGGAACAGTGGCAGCAGGTACAGGCAGAATCCTAGTGCACCCAAGTCTGGAGTAGAAGCCTAGCCTGGTGCCTCCAGGTCTCACGGGACTGAGAGCCCAGTTGACACTGGTGGCATTTTTTTTTGGCCGGGGCTGGCGCCCTACTCTTTTGAGCCACAGGCACCGCCCACTGGTGGCATTTTTTTACTTTTTCTATAACGAACATATGTCATTCATAGAAGTGAAGGAAACATGACTGAAAAAGAGAGGTCCTCGCCCTCCTCAGCCCCAGAGACAGGGCAGAGTGGCCACATGCTGGCTGGGTGGGACAGGCCAGGTTGGCTGAGCCTCCCGGGCTCCACGCACAGCGGCCACATCCCAGTAATTATGACGACCATTATGAAAAATGCTCAGGACACAACAGGGTGTGGAACAAACAAGGCCCCCAACTCATCTCTCTGCTGTGATTGGAATTGACATAAAATGATGTCTGTGCCGGGAAGGGAGCGAGGGAATAACTGACAACCCTTGGTGTGTTGAGGGCATGGGATGTGCCTGAACGTTTCCTCTTTTTCTGATTTTTGGTTGTTGTTGCTGTGATGTTGTTTGTACAATAAAAAGAGGAAGAAGTTGGGGAGCCGGTCACTGTCAGTGGCCAGGTGAGGAATTTTAGTCATTCCTCCCCATCTTCTGGCCTGTCTACCTCTGTTCCAGAAGTGAAGGGCCGTACCAAGGAAGGGAACAGGTGGCCCCTGACATCTGTGTGCTGTCCAGGGGCCCTGCACGTGCAATCTCTTTTCACTGTCATAGAAATCCCGCCAGGAAGGAATCACTGTCCCTACGTTTACAGATGAAGAACGCAAAGCTCAGAGAGGTCACGTGGCTGGTGCAAGACCCAACCCAGGCATCAGACCCAGCACCAGACCTGAGAGAGGAGGGAGCCCGGGCCCCGGGACTCACCGTGTAGACAGACTCTGCTGGAGGCTGCTTGGGGCTGCCAGCACATCCTGGATCTGAGCACTTCTTGGTGGGGTGCCACCCTGGAAGCCGCATCTGTTTCTGCAGGGAGAAAGGAGCTGTGGTGGGAGGAGCAGCCCCCCATCTTCCTCCCCTGATACACCCCACCAGGGGAAATCATGGCAGATTGTCAGAAGGCCACACAGAAATTAATCACTCAGCACCTTCCACCCAGCCTCTCCTGGGAAACGCGGCATATGTCTCCACATCAAAGCACTCACTCGTGTACCTGGAGGCACCGGAAATGAGAAAAACCCACAGCAGTGTCCACGGACAGAGTACCTGGCCCAGGAGAGGCGGGAGCTGCAGGGCCTGTGGCCAGCGCAGCAGGGACCCAGAGACGCCAACTACTCTCAGTGGAGCCTGAGCAGGCACCAGCCAGGCCCAGCATCCGGTCCCACTGTGCCCTCACTGGCTCTGGCCTCGAGCAAGCCATTTCCCCTGTCTGGGCCTCGACTTCTTCAGCAATAATCATCCAAGGAGGGGTGAGGGGGTAGGTGCTTGGCACTGCTTGGCCCTCGGGAGGCTCTCCGTCAACTGATACACACTCGTCCAATGCCCATCAGCTAGGCAGCATGAAGGCATTGGCCCTGCCCTCCTGGGGTTCAGGGTCCAGGGGAGAGACGGACGAAGACAACCAAAGGTTTTATGTGCACTGACCGCACCTCTGCCATGTGAGGAGGAGGCCGTGCCCGCTGCAAGTGGGATCCCGAGAGAAGTTCACTTAGCAAGCAAGGGCGGCGGGGGCTCCAGGCAGAGGGACCAGCTGTGCCGAGGCCTGGAGATGGCGAGGCCCTTCAGGACGGTCAGAGGGGAGCCTGCCTGGGAGGGGTCAGGACGGTCCCACGGTTACAGTGACGTGTGAATGGAGGACAACATCTGAGGGCTTCAGAAAGCTTGTGCTGGCTGCTGTAACGGTGGCTATGGAGGCTGGGCGGGCAGAGGGAGGCGGCCCGGACCTCCCCCCTCATCCAGCACCACGCTGCCAACAGCAGAGCACCAGCAGCCTCATCTCGGGGCAGGAGCTAATTAAAAACCCTGGCTGCCTGCCAATCCCAGCCCATTTACTCTGGGATTAGCTCTGAGAGCCACTTAACTCTCAGGCAGAAGCCGCAGTCATCCAGAGGCAGCACAATGATGGCCCAGAACACGGGTGAGGTCGGGCTCCAAGAACCTGCCCGGCCTTCTCTCATGCACCCGCCAAGAACCTGCAGCCGAGTCTTCATACCATCTCTGCCCTGCACATGAGGGGCACAGGCTCAGCGAGGGAGGGTGACTTGCCAAGCAGTCAGGAAGTGGCAGAGGCAGGATTTGAACCCAGGTCTGTGTTTCACCAAGATACCGACCAGAGCTGGAGTCTCTGCTTTTCTGTTCTGTTAGGATGTGTAGGTCTCACAGAAATAGAGAGGCTGGCGTCTGGGTAGCACTTAACAGTTTACGAAGACTCTGGGGCTTGTCCTTTTTTTCATTTAATTCCCATAATGGCCTGGTGTGGAACTGCCCTTCTAGCAGAGAGGATACTGAATTTCATCTAGCTAGTAAAGGACTGCACGGGGATCAAACTCACAGGCCCCTTCCTTGGATCCAGTGCCACCTCCCCTACATCACTTGCTTCTAGACGGCACTGGCAGAGTCTGCGGCCCCCTCCCGGGCACCTCAATGCCTCCTCTTGTTGAGATACCTGGAGTCCTGCTGCCTCCCCCTTGCCGAGTCAGCCGGTCTCAATGCTGCCAAGCAGAAGGATATGGGCTCCCAGCAGTGGCTCTCTCAGGAGGCTGACCTGGGACAGCTCTTTGGATCTGGACCACTGGGCTAGGAAACACAGTCCCTGGAGCTTCAGTTCCCTGGGGACAAGCCTTACCAGCTCTCCTACGTGCCAGGTGCCAGGCCTAGGCTGGGCACTGAACACCCTGTAGTGAGTGAGACCAAGTCTTGGTCCCGGGGCTCTCTTACTGAGACTGGAGGGGTCACCAGGGAGGTAAGTGTCACTGTGCGGTAGTGGAAAGGAGCCTCCAGTCTGCAGGAGGCTGTCACAGACTTCTGAGGCCACCTTGCATCATCTCCTGAAGACAGGAGAGGCACGTTCAAGCTTTTCGTTCCAAGAAAGTGTCCCAGGCATTGGGAACAGCACATGGAATAGCTCAGGGGCAAGTGTGCCCAGATGTGTCAAGGACTGTCAGATGAAAAGGGAAGGAGATGAGCTGGGAGGCTGGTGCAGGCAGGACCACAAAAGGCCACAGAGTCCTCGCTCCAAAGGCAGCAGGGCCGCCAGGTCAGGAAAGTGGTCAGATTCGAATTTTATAAAAAGGCTTCCTCAGGCCTGGCACGGCACGTGCTCATGCCCGTAATCCTAGCACTCTTGGAGTCCAAAGCCAGTGGATCCCTTGAGCTTAGGTGTTGAAGGCCAGACTGAGCAAAAGGAAGAACCTGTCTCTGCTGGCCAGGCGTGGTGGCTCACGCCTGTAATCCCAGCACTCTGGGAGGCTGAGGCGGATGGATTGCCTGAGCTCATGGGTTTGAGACCAGCCTGACCAAGAGCAAGACCCTGTCTCTAAAAATAGCTGGGCATTGTGGTGGGTGCCTGTAGTGCCAGCTACTAGAGAGGCTGAGGCAAGAGGTTCACTTGAGCCCAAGAGTTTGAGGTTGCTGTGAGCTATGATGCCATGGCACTCTACCAAGGGTGACAAAGTAAGACGGTCTAAAAAAAAAAAAAGAAAAAAAAGACCCTGTCTCTACTAAAAATAGAAAAATTAGCCAGGTGTTGTGGCAGGTGCCTGTAGTCCCTGCTACTCAGGAGGCTGAGGCAGGAGGATTGCTTCAGCCAGGGGTTTGAGGTTGCTATAAGCTAGGCTGACACCATGGCACTCTAGCCTGGGCAACAGAATGAGACTTGCCTCTAAATAAAATTCCCTAATACCCAAAAGTAAGAAAGACCCTGCAGGAAGGGCTGACTGTGCTGCTGTGGGAGTCCCTCCCCAGGGTACTGCCCCCGTCCTTGCTGCCCCAGCCCCCTTGCCTCTTCTGTTCTTGCCGCCCTCTGGCTGCCAGTGTCCCTGGGGGTGTGAACTTGGTGCCCTCCCTGCCTGGCCTGTTCTGGCCTCAGGGAGGCAATGCCCTTTCTCCAAACTCAGCCCAGTGGGGTCTTGGGCTCTGCTCCATCCTCACTGTTTCCCAAACTGCCAAGTCTGGGTTTGGGTCCAGCCTCTGCCGCTTCTGGGTTAGTAGTGTCCAGCTGTGATTCATTTATGCGCTACCCCCACAGGTGCTCCCAGAGTCCTCTGTGCCTGGAGGGAACCTCTTCCTCCTGCCCCCCACAGGCCATCAGGCAGCACCCACAGGGTCCACATCATGGATTCGGACCCAGTTCTGGGGAGCTCCCGGGGCTGCGACAGCCAAGCTAACGCTGCAGCGGCAGTCACTCCTGCCTTGTGAGCTCTCTCCCTTCAAGTCAGGCTCTGCCATCAGCCCATCCTTCCCCAGTACAGGGCGGGGCAGTGGGAAGTCCCTCCTGTCTGTCAGGCACCCACCTGGTGCCTCAAAGGTGCTCTCCTGCCACCTCACCTGTCAGGGGCTATCCTTATCCCCATTCCTGGAAGAGAAAACTGAGCCTCAGAAAGGGTTGACGTGTGACATGAGGGCTTGTCTGCCACGCTGTCGCAGACTTAGCCCAGTGCCTGGCACAAACTAGAGGCTTGACAGACATTCTTGGAAGGATGGGCAGGGAGGTGAGAGGAGGTGGAGGAGGAAGGCAGGAGGTCCTGAGGCTGTCCAGGGGAGAAGCAGCTTGGGACTGCGGCCATAGCCATGGCTCCCAGGCTTGTGCCTTCTCTCACTGCCACTGAGATCCCATTGCTACAATCCCGTCTCTACAGGGAGGGCACTGAGGTCACTCAGCAAAGAAGGGGCGCAGGCTCCATCCAGGCTGTCCGTCATGCCTATGGAGGGCACTGGTGCAGGTCACTCACGTAAGCCTGAGTAGGGGGGTCCGCCTGGGATGAGTCCCTCAACATCTGTGTCTGAGGCCCAGTTTCTGTGTCCCTGTCCCCATTTCCTGTGCCTGGGGGCAGCTCAGTAGATGTTCGCTGAGTCGTGAACAAATCAAGACCTACCCTACTTGTTTGTCATCGTCATGGGAAAAGCAGAGGACAGAGAGGAGGAAATATATTGAGGGCAGGAGTGAGGGTGAAGCCGGAAGAGAGCCGGGTTTGCTGAAGGAGGGAGGCGGCCCAATGTCCAGTAGCCTCCCTCCTAACCCTGCATTCCCAGAGCTGAGAGAAGTGTTTCTCTCCCCTTCTTGAGTCTTCCTTCTGGTTTCGCTCATCCCTGTGGCTGGACTGGAGGTGGGAACAGGGACCTACTGAGGGCACAGGGCCCTCCTAGTGGTGCCCAGCACCTGAGGGCTCACTTTACTCTGCAGCTTGCCCACAAGGCAAGGCCAAATCAGCATGAGTCATGCCAGGGTCACACCCCACTACTGCTGCGTCCCGAGGGTGTGGCTCCAGGTCAGGAGAGGAAAAAGCATGGAGACTGAGGCCCTTTCCCAGGCCCTGGGTTGCAGAAGGCAGGAATTGGAGTGCCTGAGGCTCCTGGGGTGACAAGAGACCTAACTGACATTCTTCTAGCATCTGGAGCCTTCCCTGGAAGAGCAATTACACCTCCAGGCTTAAGACAAGGATAAGAAACCAAAGCCTGGGTTCGAGTCCAAAGCCTGCCAAGCAGGGCTCAGACAAGCTCTAACCTTCAGTGTCCCCACCCACTCTCCAGGCCACACTCGCAGGACACCTACCGGCAGGCTGTCCATGAAAGGAAACAGAACAGACCTATAAGCCAAGAGCTCCAGCAGACTGCTCCTGCCAACTCCTCCCTGACCCTTGGCCCCACCTTCAGCCTCTGCCTCCCCACCCTGCTCCCAGCCCCGCACCTCTGTCTGGACCATTGCAGTAGCTCCTTACCAGGTCTCCCCGCCCCACTACATCCTGCCCCTCTCCCCCACCTCACTTAGAGTAAGAGCCAAAGTCCTTCCAATGCCGCTCACCTGGCCTCATCTCCCTTCCTCTCTCCACTGTCTGTGACATGCCAGCCACGTGGGCCCCCTACGGCTTCTGCCTCAGAGCCCTGCATTGCCATTCCCTGGCTGGGTGTGATGTCCACCTGCTTCCTGCCTCCTTCATTCTGGGTGCTGTGTGGGGAGACCCTCCTTGACCCCCCCCCTTTTAAGAGATAAGGAGAGACTCTCCAGAGTAGCTAGGACAACAGATGTGCACCGCCACAGCTGGCTAAGTTTTTTATCTTTTGTAGAACGGGGTCTAAGTGCTCTCAGGCCCTGGTGCAGTGAGCCATGAGGGACACCTGTGTGCAGCCCCTCCGCCCCTGGGGAGGCTTTCCCAAGCTGCAGTGTGTGAGGAGGGGGCTGCAATGCCGTATGTGTTCATCCCGTACCTTCTTCCAGAGCAGCAGAGCCGTGCCCAGGACACTCAGGATGGTCAGGAGGCCAGTGAAGGCAAAGAGCAGGGCCTTCCGGGGGCTAGATGGGGGCTCTCGATACCCTGTGTCTATGAGGGGCAGGGAGCAGAGGGGTGAGTCACCAGAAGCCAGGGCACATCCCACTCCACCAACCCCCAGACCCCCAAGCCCCTATGTTATCCTTCACTAGGACCCCATTTACAAGACTCCCCCCACCGCTGGACCCCCCAGAGCCCTGCTGTGGGTCCTCAATGTCCCGCCTGCTCTCCCAAGCCTCCTTTTTATGTTTACTGCCATGATTCTCTTTGAGGGCAAGGACCACATCATTTGCTCATTTGGGGCCTCTTCCCCAGTGAACTGGGCTCGCGGAGGGCCACCTGTGTGACCCTAGGTGAGCCATTTTAGCTCATGGGGCCACTTCTTTTCCCCCTGTGAAATATCGGTAACATGAGGGGGTCGGAGGCAGGGCTTGTGCTGGGACTGACAGGGGGCTTCCCTGGGGTAGGTGGGGGCACGGTCCTCCCTCTCCTGAGCCCTTGCTCCCCCAAACCCCACCCATCCATCTGGCTGGTAAAACTTCTTGAGTGCCCACCACCTGCCAGGAGCTGCCCATTGCCAGATACCAGCCCTTACATGCATCATCTCATTCATCCTCACAAAAGGCCTGGAAAGGCAGAGAACTGCCACGAAGATGAGGTCCAAGATTAGAGCTGGGCAGGCAGCAGGATTGGGGCTTCAATCCAGGTCTGTGGGGTTCGAAAGCCCCCAGTCCCTTCCCGTGGGAATGGCAGAGACAGGTCAGAGAATCATGGCTTTGGTGATGGGCTCATTCTTAAGTTTTGGGGTCATCACTCTTTTAAGCACGTCACGAAAACTAAAAGCCTGTCCCTAGAATGATGTGTACAAGCCAAGCATCCCTAGCTCTGCAGAAGCCCGGGCAGGGGCTCGCTGGGATGCTCCGTGGTGCTTTGCCAAAACTGAAGCCAAGGCCAGCCACCCTCTGCCTCAGATTCTGCTCCAGCCTCTGCCAGTTAAACCTCTGGGTCCATTGCAGGGGAAGAGCCGCAGAGGAAGCCTCACCTCTGACCAGGATGAACGTGCCATCGCCGCTCACCGTGGAGTGTAGCCAGTGGACAGAGCAGTAGTAGGTGCCAGTGGCTGATGAGTCCCCCAGCACAGGGGTGACCTTGCACTCCACGGTGGAGGTCTGGTTCTCTGTGCCTGAGCCAGGCGTGCAGCCAGTTTGCTTTTCGGAGCTCCGCTGGCCCCGGAGATCTTCATGAAAGTACTTGACCACGAAATCTTTGAATTCTGGGGTGTACGGGTAGGTGATGCTACAGCTGAAGGACACAGCCCTATTGGCCAGGGAGACCACAATGGGAGGGCCAGTGTGGGTCACTGACTGTCCTCCTGCAGGAGAAGCAAAGGGAGAAACAGGTCACAGGAGGCTGCCTTGATCCCACCTGCTTGCTGGTGACTGAGACTTGCATTTACTGTGCTCCTCTGTGCAGAGGGGCTCACACTTCCTGTACACTCACTGTGCTGAGGGGCAGTTCACACTTCCTGTACACTGTGTGCAAGGGCAGCTCACACTTCTTGTATACTCACTGTGTGCAGGGGCAGTTCACACTTCTCATGTACCCACCATGGAGAGACGTTGTGCCAAGCACTTGATACACACAGCTCCACCTCCCCTATACACCCTGAGGCCCGTTTTACAAAGAGGAAGAGTCTGAGGGTCAGGGAGGTCAGGCCCCTAGCTTGACCCCTCAGCAGTTGTGAAGCCAAACTATATCCCTGCCCAGGGCTGGGAGACACCAGAACCCTCCCTCCCAACCACTGTGCTTCCCAAAGGCCAAGAAGCTGCCTTGGATGAAAGCTGGTGAAGGATGAGAAGTAAAGGAGGAGGCCGGAGAGCAAAATAAAGACACCGGAGTGCTTCCCGGCAGTTAGTAGACAGAGCGGGAGGCAGGCCTGTCTAGGTTCTCTGGTTAAGGGGGAGGCAATGCAGGCAGTGGGAGGGACGGGACTTTCCTGGAATCCGAGCTTGGAGGGGATTTGTCAAGCTTTTATGTAGTATAACAAGCAGTGTCTGAGAGCAGTTTCTCAGCACCACAGAGGTGCTCCACATGTGGCCATTTCGGCTGTGACCATGATGTTCAACAGCCATGAAAGAGCAGTCTTTGTTTTTTTTTTTTTTTTGAGACAGAGTCTCACTTTGTCGCCCTCTGTAGAATGCTGTTACCTCATAGCTCACAGCAACCTCAAACTCCTGGACTTAAGCGATTCTCTTGCCTCAACCTCCCAAGTAGTTGGGACTACAGGAGCCCGCCGCCACAACACCTGGCTATTTTTTTGTTGTAGTTCTCATTGTTGTTTAGCAGGCCCAGGCCGGATTCAAACCCACCAGCCCCGGCGTATGTGGCTGGCGCCCTAACCACTGAGCTACGGGTGCCGAGCAGATAGAGCAGTTCGGCAGAACTCCTGCCCACTCCCCCCTACCCATGAAAGGCACTTGGAAAACAGTTTGAACCACCCCCCCACCAATCACGCAGCAGCAGCCCTGCCTGGCTGGGCCTCTGACCCCTGCAGTGGGCTTCTGGGTCGGCTCAGCCCGTCAGATCGGAGCTACATGAGGCCCCAGCTTCAGTGTTCTTTCCTCTCTAGGCCCTTCCTTCTGCAGCCCCTAAGCAGCAGACAGTTCTAAATTGAGGTCGGCAGCAGGCAGCCAAGAACATGCGGGCCGGGTTGTTAATCGGGAGAAGATTGGCGTTTGAATGCTCAGAAGGAGCCGCAAGCCTCCTGCCCAGGGTGTGGGCTGGCATGGGGCCAGGCCAGTCTCTGCCCAGATCTCGACAGCTCAGCTCCGAGCCCCAGCCCTGGGAAGGGGTTCCCCAGAGAGGCCAGGCCTTCTGGAAGATGCACAGGAGGGACAGAGATGGCCCTCCCCACCTGTTCATCCTTGAAGCCCCGGCCACACAGGTGTTTTGAGCTTGCTGTGGAGCCACTGAAGAGACACCTCCTCCCATGGAGAACTAGAGGCACTCACAGTCCCAGAAAATCGACTGGCACAACTGGTTGCCACAGTGGGTTGGCTTTGTTGTGATGGATGTGACAACAGCCGCTCACTTGGGAATGCCCACTGAGCTGGCGCCCGGCCCCCCCATCCAGGGCGACCGACCCTCTGGTGGATGGAGCAGGCGGGGATTTTAGCCCGTACTGTGTAGCTCTGGACTCTATCTCAGGCTTGTTATTGTTTAGCAATAACAATATATCAGTTTTGTCATAAAAACAGGAGCATTGACTCAGGGCAGAGGTTTATCTGAGACATGGCAGGGTAGGGTATGGGTGCCAAGCTAAGGGTGTTGCATGACCCCCTCCCCTAGGGCCCTGGGCCTGAAGGACAAGAGACAAGAGGAGTGGGATGAAGCACGGATGACTGAGAGCACCGCTCTGCGCCCCGACCAGCATGGCACGCGCAAGCTGTTCCCACTCTGTGCACCGGCCCCCTTGACCTCAGCTGCACCTGGCCAGCTCCTATCTGGGGCCTCAGACTGGGCTTGGAAGCCACTGGCCAGCTTTTATCTGCATCCTCCCATTTGGTTCTAGCAGTGACCCTGCAAGACAGCTGGGCAAAGGCGCCAGCTGGTGTTTCCTCGTGGGGAGCAGGGTTGGAACCTGACCTAAACCACCAGGACGGTGACTGTGCCAAAGCTGCTCCCCTCCCCAGGGCTTCCTTCTCGTCCTCACAGTGTCTCTAGGAGGATAGACAGACGCACTGTCAGCGCGACAAAGCCACCTTCCTGTTTGTCCTGCCAGGAAGGCATTTGTCCAATTGTCTTAAAGAATTCTCGCCCTTTGAGAGATCCTTCTAGAAGATGATAGAATCTGCTACTGCAATTAAACCGATCTTTACAGTTCGGGGGAAATCTATAAAAATAGACATCTATTGTTCTGTAGTCTGCTGGGATTTGTTATTATAAGGTCAGCGGGTCAGGGTCATGAAATATATGGTCAGGGCTCAGGTCTGCCACAGGGAGGGGAGGCTTCCGGTTGAGAACTTCCAGTTGAGACCGTTGATGGAACTGCTGTCTCCAAAAAGTGAAGAGAGGAGGGAGCCTCTGACCAGCTCGATCCATAACAACAGCCACTCTGGAGACATCAGCCAGACAGCGGGCAGGGAAGGTCTGTGGCTGCAGCGAGGCCTTTGAGTCCCTGACTGGTAATGGAGCCGGTCGCCCCACTGCCCTTGGGGTATCAGCACCCTGGAGCCTGGACATGCGTCTCCAAGAGGCCTCTTCTGGGGTGCAGTTGTGCGAGTCCTGACCCAGTTGGCTGCCCCCTCTCAGGAAGGTTCAGTGCTATGGATAGGTTCATAGTAACTTCCAAGTCCACGAATTCTTTTCCTCCATCATTTGTTTGTAGCGCCTACAAATATTTAAGGGGTACCAATTAGGTCAGAGGCCCTAGTCCAGGTCTGAAGAGGCCCCCTGTCCTGGCAGCACCCCCAGTCTAACAGGGAAGACTGGCTGATATGGAGCAGAGGGAACCTGGGGGGCACCACTGGGTCTGTCTGAGAGGAGGGTGGCATGTGGGTGACCTGGAAGCAGGAGCACAAGACAGAAGGGAAAGAAAAGGTATAGAAAATGTACCCTGGCTGGGTGTGGCAGGCACTAGGTCGATTAAACACCACCATGATCCCACGAGGCAATGTATTGTAATTCATGTTTCTTCTACAGACAAAGAAACAGAGGGTCTTAGAGGCCCATAGCCACAGAAGTCATGAGTAGTGGGGCCAGGATTTGAACCCCGGTCAGTCCAGCCATGTTGAGGAACAGCCAGCACCTGGGCTGAGAAGCAAGTGTCAGATATGGTGGGGGTGTTCATGGTGGCACTGGGCACAGTAGCCATCAGATGCTGAAAGCGGGTTTGTCAGACTGTAGGTGGATGTCAGATGGCCAACAAGTGGCTGCAGGGCTCCAAGATCACATGGAGGCCACAGGGGGCAGAGAGGGTGGACGAAGAGGGGTCTGCTCTGGGAGTGCCTGCTTCTAACCCCAAGCTTAGAGGGGCTTCAGTGGGACCCTCACAGAGCTTGGGGTGTGTCCCCTGAGTATGGGCACGGTGGCTGCCATCTCACACCCAGTGACAGCTGCAGCTGCATCACACTTTGTCTCTTATTTTGGCAAAGACAATGTGCCCCCAATGGGACAGTGCGGGCCGGGGCCAGTAAGCTGGCTGGACACCTCCTGGATGGGCTCATATAGCTGTCAGGCCTAGGGAGGGACCCTGGGATGGACCCTGGACTTCTGGGGGTTGAGGGTGGAGTGAGAGTCATATGGGTCCATCCCAGGGGCCCTGGGCAGTCCTTGGAAATGCCCTGAGGGACTCTACTCCCACCCTGTGTACACCCAGAGCCCAGGGCCACCCTCACCAGTGCCAGACAAGGCAGGGCTTTTCTGTCCTCACACTGCTCCTCCCTCCTTGCCTCTACCCAGGCTAGCCAGTGGGTAGGTTCATAGGTCTGAGTGGGAAAGAGGTCCAGGAGCGTGGGGAAACAACCTCGGTGTCAGTCACATGCACAGCGTTGGCTGTCGCACAGGGTTGGGAGTGTGACGAACTAGGACCAGCTATGACTCTAAGTGACCAGAGGATTTTGACTTAGAGTGTTCAGAGGAGCTGAGCCCTGCTGGGGACGTTTCCCCACAATGAGAGGCCTTTAGGGACCTGGGAGCAACTCTGAGTTGCTTTTCGGATGGTCCTCCGCGTCCTACACCTCGCCTCCTGTCAGGCTAAGGTGGGGAGACCACTTCCAGGAATCTCCCTTTGGTTTGGAGAGGAGGATTGTCCACCCAGAGAGCAGGGCCTGGAGACGGCTGCAAGGAGGCCACAGATGGGGCAGTGGGCAAGGGGGGGTCAGGTGAGGACTGTGAGCCCCTGGTACCTTCGCCCCATCCTGCAGGTCACTAGGGCTGAAGGGGCAGGGAGAACTGGAAGGTTGGGTTGAGGGGGAGTTTTCTGGATGGGAAGGTCATGAGCCTATGTGAACATGGATGGGATGGGTCAAAGCAGAGAGGACAGAGGACATCCCGATGGGTGAGATCTGTGGGGAAATAGGGCAGGAGGAGGGGAGTAGAGCCAGCAGAGACAGGGCCGCTATGTTGTGTCCGACCGAGGGGCTGGCTATTTCTCTTGTAGTCTCCAATCCTCCCCTGCTCTTCCCCACTCCCGCATGATCACCAGAGCAGATCTCCCCAGCTGGGCACCATGGACTACCCCTGCCACACCTGCCCACTTTGCAGGAGATGGCGTTTCTGGGGGTGACATACATTCCATCCTTCACTTCTCTGCAGCTCCCCGAAAGTGCCTCCCACCCTGTAAGGAAGGCTGGGTCCAGCCAGAAATGGGACTCCAGGCAGGAGGCACGTGGGTTAAAAAAAAAGCCAGTTCTGGAGGCAGCAGGCCTGGATTCAGATTCTGCCTCTGCCTCTGGCTGTGCAACCTTAGGGAGGTGGCTTTACTTATCTGAACCTCCCCTGCAGCACAGGAAGAGTGATAATGCCAGTCTCACACGGTTGTGTTGGTATTAGACAGGACCAGAACTTCAGAACACCGGCCATAGGGCCGGGCTGCCCTTCCCTAGGGGCCAAGGAGGGGAGGGGAAGTCAGAAAATTCCTGAGTCTTCTCTGTGAGTCTGCAAGGCAAATGGCAGCCCTGCCCTTTTGTCTGCTTAAGTTCAAGGTACACATGCCCTGGTGGTGCTGCTCCAGGCATGACAGGACCTGAGGGGCCTGGTCCTGGCCCAAGCTTGTGCATCATCTCAGCCCTGGGCCCTGGGCCCTGGGCCCTGGCCTGGCCTGGACAAGAGGCCCCCCGGCCTGGGTGTAGTACGTGCCAGGCTCTAAGCAGGAAGACCCCTCTCTTCACAGACTGGCTGCATGGCACCCCGTGCTTATTCCACCACCCTTGATGGGAAAGAATTACTACCCACTGGCACCTGGGTCCTTCCTTTTCCATTCTTCTTATGCATCTATGGGTGCTTGAACTTGGGGTTTGGGAGTTGCTGCCCTCCCACCCCTGGGCTCCCCTCCTTGGGGGACAGCGACTGGCAGTCAGGGAACTTGGCCTCAGGCATGTGTGCGTCCCCTCCAGCTGCCCTCTCAGTCACCAATGTTCAGGATCAGACTGCCCTGCCAGCTCAGTGCCCCCACCCCAGCTCAGCAGCTCCCATTGTTCATCCTGCTCCTGCCCAGCTTGACCTAGCAGCTCCCCCTTCAGAGACCCACGAAGGAGCGTGGAGTAAATTTACAGGGTTAAGACAAGCAATTAAAAACACAGAACATGGAGCACTGCACGAGGAGTCAGGGCGCTGTTTGCGACCTTCTGGTTTTAGTTATGTTCATACAATCAGGTTCGGACAGGGTCATGCTAAAACATGTTTCTCTTGACTTGGGGCCACTGTTAAAAACATTGAAAGTTCCTGGCCTCAAGGATCTGGCCTGGCTCAGTTGTCCCCTGGCCTGTCCTCCTGTGCCCCCACCGATCCTGCTGCTCAGAACAGGAATGTCCATCCTGTTGCCTCCTCCTCTTAGGCTTTGGGGTCACCCTCTGTCTCACTCCCTGAGCTGTAGCTGGGGGCCTGGTACCCCCTGCACGGCACAGACTCCCAGGCACCTGCTGTGAAGTCAGGTGATAAGAAGAGCTAATGTACCCTTGACAGGAACCCTTTTTGCAAATAACAGAATTGAGACTCAGAGAAGGGAAGAGGGAAAGGGGTTTGCCCAAACACCGCAGCTCGTGAGTGGTGAGATGGGATTTGGAGCTGGTTCCTTTGAGGCTGTAACCCCACGGTCTTCACCACTGTTCTATGCTACAAATTTAAAACCTCAAAGCAAACAAAAGAAAAACTTCTCAAAGGGAAGAAATACACTCTTTCAAAGGGAGTGTAGAAAATTTCAGAGGCTATTTTCTTAAATTGGGTCATCTAGTAGGCAGACATGGCCAGCAATACGTAGGGGTCTGGGCACGATGCTACTTAGGAATGTTACTGGCACCTCAGCTCACACAGAGCCTGTGGCTCCCAAAACAGAAGCACTCCATAAGCCCTGTACAGACTAGCCCTGTGACCAAGCCAGCCCAGTGTCCAGAAAGGACCAGACAGGAACCCTTTCCTACAGCAGGTCCTTTACTCAGGAAGAGGATAGGCATGAGGGATGAGTGTGGCGTACACTCACCAAATGCTCCCTCTCCTAGAAGCTGCCCCCCTCTGCCGCCTCTCCCCTGCGCTCCCCAGTCTCCTCCAACTGCCCCTGCCTCCTCCTCAGGCTCCTCTCACCCACCACCCTGTGGATCAGGGCATTGGCCCTGCTCCCCCTGCCTGGAACTCAACCCTGTTTATGGCATGGGCCACTGTCAGCCAAGGGCATGAGCATCCAGATGTGCTGACAGAGGTACCATTCCCACCTAGGACAATTTTAAAGGAAAATACTTTGATTCTCCAGCTAAGGAAGAAAGCAGTTCCCACGGCCTTTATTTTAGGTGTGGAGTTTGCCCTCCAATTTAATTCTGCCAATTTTTGGAGCTGTGCCTTTTCTCAGGGCCCATCTGAAAGGCTGCTGGGGAGACAGATTGGGGCTGGTGGCTTCATCGAGAAGCCCCGGCCATTTGCCTGAGCACGAATCCAGGGATGCCACAGACAAATGAGACACGGGAATCAAATGCGACGGCGTGTGGCCAAGTGGGTGGTAAGGGAGGAGCATGCAGCAGGCGGCAGGTGTGGCAGCCTTTGAACAGAGAGTATTATGGCACTTAGCACCGCCACCCTCCGAACTGTGCCATCGGGCTGGCTGTCACATCTTTCAACACCTCCGAATTGCAAAGATGCACACAGATATGGTTTGCCTTGGAGCCATTTCCACAGCCTGTCCAAGTTCTGTTCTCACACCTCTAGACCCCAGACCCAGGGTGCACAGGAGCCATGCGGGGACACAGTTGAATGTAGAATGGCAAAGGTTTTCAGAGGATTTGCTTCCCTGTCACCCATTTTGAAAGGCAAGCCGCTCAAACTTTGGGACTTGTCTGAGAGCATGGCCCAGGTTAGCAAGGGACGTCCTCCTTGGTACCCACCTCTGCCCTCAAAGACGGGGGTTCAGGATGGGGGGTTCGGCTTCTAGTCTCTAAATAGGGGAGGGTGGCGTGGAGCCAGGGGAACAGGTGTCCTGCAGGGAGTGTTTTGTGCCCACCCAAAATCCTGCATGGAGGGCCAAGCTGGGCTGCCCGATGGAGCTGCAGAGGCCCAGAGGAGGGACCCAGCTCAGCCTGGGAGGGGCAGGGCCTCCCGGGAGAGGCTATCTCGGGTTGGGTCATGGTTTGTTCTTCAAATTATAATTCTTCAGATTCCCTCCAGGCCCTCCATCATAGAAGTAAAGCACGTGAACTGAAGAAAGCCTAGAAATCACAGCAAATGATCAAGAAGAAAGCTGACCTCGCCTGCAGTCCTGCCGCCCGACGTCACAGCTGTGAGCATTTTGATATCTTCCTCTCCCATCTCTTTACCAAGCTGAACTTGGAAAGGAAGAGAAGGCGGTAGAGGGGAAGGGGGAGAGGTATGGAGAGGGGTTTTAAGCACAATAAGTTCTTTGGAGAACTTTCTGGAAGTCTTGAAACAAGGCACTGAGTCAAAGGAACTTAAGAGCTCTGGAGGAGTTGAAAGAAGGCCTGTGTCCCGGAGGAGACACCCAGGGATGCCGTAGAGGCGGGAGGTGGGGGGTTAGATATGGTTCTAGAAGCCTGGTGGGGCCTCTGATGCTTTTATTTATTGTTATTATTGTTATTATTTTAGAGATAGGGTCTCCAGACTCTGTCACTCAGTCAGGAGTCTGGTGGTGTGATCATAGCTCATTGCATCCTTAAACTCCTGGGCTCAAGCAATCCTCCTGCTTCAGCCTCCCAAAGTGCTAGGGTTACAAGCCTGGCCTTCTGTGGGTTTTTAAACTGGGAAGTGGCATGATCATATTTACATTTTAGCACAATGACAAGAGAAATATTATAGAGTTCTAAACAGTCTCCCTCAGCTGCCTAAAGCCTTCCCCAGCATTAGTGATTCATTCTGTGGGATTCATTCCCCTCCCGCCTCAACCTCCTTTTAAAATATAAATGCTTCTGCCTGTCAACACAATAACTCCTTCCTGCAGATGACTCCTGGACGACTCAGCCAGCTCCCTTTTATTCTGACTTCTCTTAAATCTCTTTCTCCCCCCAGATCCCACATTCACCCTCTTGGCCACAACCTCTCCCAGCTCTGCCACACAAGCCCTCCTTGCCCACAAGTCCAGCCTCCCTCCCCCCCTTCATGCTTCCCCCTGGCTGGCTCTGCTGCCACCGAGGGGTGCAGTCCTCTGAGCCTGTACCTGCTCTCCTCCCTCTCTCTGGCCTTTCCCACACAGCTAGCCTCACCTGCCCCAGGTGAGCTCAGTCATGGCCCTCACACTTCTGGGCCTGCAGAACCACAGGTGAACACCTGGGGCAGGGGCATGGTGATCTGGTTGCTCAGGAGCTGGGAGAGGGGCCAGAGGGGTGCCACAGAGGAGGTAGCCTGAGTTTGACCTTGATGGGCAGCTTTGATGTCACCAGGTGGGCAAGTGAGAGGACACCTTCCGGGCAAGAGAGCAGCAGGAGCAAAGGCTCAGGAGGATGTGACTTCTGCCACTGGAAAAGCCACACCATAGCATCTAGCAAGGCTCAAAAGTGGGTGCGCTTGTGGGAGGCAGGCGCCAGGGAGGAAAGAACAGCCCAGGGCTGGGGGTCTTATATATGGGCACCCTGCTGAGGGGCCAATGGATGGTAGTGAGGCTATTTGTGATTGTGCTCTGCGGACCCACATCCTCTGGTCCCCTGGCTTCTTAAGACAAGGCCTCAGAAGGGAAGCTGCTGAGTCAAAGGAAATTCACACAGGCGCACCTCTCCTTCTCTGGCTTCACCCCCACCCCAGGGCCTGATGAACATACTCCCACTGTGCGGAGGCCTTGCCTAGATCCACAAGGAGGGTCAGATCCTGTTTTCCCTGCTCTTGCATCAACTCTCTGGCTCGTTACTCCTCCCATGACCAAGAGGACCACAGGCTCAGCCCCACCTGGCACCAGGATGACCACCCAATCCTTCCAGCCTATCTGCTTCTTCCCCTAGGTGCCCCTGCTGGTGGCATCACCCTCCTCAGAACTCATTCTGGGGCTGTCTGGAGCTGAGGAGCCTAATTCATCCTGTTATTGTTATTATTTCCTGAGCACCCACTGGGTGCTAGGCACTGTGCTGGGAGGCAAGGATTAGAAGCCACTTGAGTCTGCAAAGTCCCTTTTGATTTTTTTTCCAACCACTTAGAAATATAAAAACCATTCATGGCTCGGCGCCTGTGGCTCAACGGGCTAAGGCGCCAGCCACATACACCTGAGCTGGCAGGTTCGAATCCAGCCCGGGCCCACCAAACAACGACGGCTGCAACCAAAAAATGGCTGGGCGTTGTGGTGGGCGCCTATAGTCCCAGCTACTTGGGAGGCGGAGGCAAGAAACTCGCTTGAGCCCAGGAATTGGAGGTTGCTGTGAGTTGTGGTGCCAAAGCACTCTACCCAGGGTGAAAGCTTGAGGCTCTGTCTCAGAAAAAAAAAAAAAAAACATTCATAACTGGCAGGCCATACAGAAGAAGCAGTGGGCCGAGCTTAGCCCACAGGCCATGGTTTGTGACCCTTGCTCATAGCAATGAAAACAAACAAACTTCAGCCACACTGTCAACTGGATACGTCTTTAAAAACATGGTGTTAAATGAAAGAAGAGTGTCACAAAAGACTACGCACAGCACCATCCCAATTACGTGAAGTTCAAAAGCAGGCAAAACTGGTCTATACCGCTTAGTGATGTACTAATGATAAAACTATACAGAAATGCCAGGAAGTGACTGCCCTAAAAGTAGGATGGTAGTTCCAAACTTGGGGGAGGGGGTGGGTTTGGGGGAGGTACAAGGGACTCTGGGGCACTGGAGCGCTCTTTCTTGACCCTGATGGCAGTTACACAGGACGCTGTCTTACAGTATTTATTATACAGCATGGCACTTTTTTGTATATGTATTATATTTCCCAATTACAAAGGAGAAAGCGGTGAGCCAGGACCTGTTAGGAGGGCGTCTGGACCCCTGCCCGATAGGCATTCATGATCCATCCCACCGCTCTGCGAGAGACTCTCCCCTCCCGCCCGGCAGAACCTCTCCGTCCCCTCCCTCTGCCCTGCTGTGTGGCCTCTCAGCCTTTATTCTTGCTGTGTGGCTGCCCACCTGCCGGCTCTGTCCCTCCCTTCTGCAGACAGCCTTTCCCCGAACTCCCCTCCCCACCTCCAACGGAGATGCCTCTGTCCGCCCCGCTCGGCCTCCACAGCTTTTGACTGGGATTAGACAAAGATGAAAAGCAGAGACTGCTCCTGACAGAGGCCCAGAGCAGCGGGAAGGGAGACAGGAAGCCTCAGCCTGGAAGAGGCAGAGGCTCCTGAACATCTTTTGGGCTAAAAAGGGCCCAGTGACACCTGAGTTCAGAGAACATAGGAGGGGAGGCAAAGCTGCCTCGTTAACTTCCCAGCTCTGGTCACATTCTTTGGCTGGGACTCACAGTCACCACCTGGTGACTTGGTCGTCCTCAGTGTATATTTGCCAAATAAATAAAGCCTAGCTTTCTCAAAAGGCCACATGGAGAGAGAGGACTGACATTTGTTGAGGACACCAGCCTCAGAAAAATCCAGGAAATTGCCTGTGGTGACATAACAGTCATGAGAAGAGGGCAGGCCTTGAACTCAAGTCTGTCTGGCCCCACAGTCCTTAGAGGTGCCAGAGCCTATCAGGCAGGAGCGCAGCTGCTCTGGGGAAATCCCAGGCCCAGCTCCAATGATTCGCCCTGGAGGAGATAACTAGTGTCTGTGGTCACCAGCAGCTGTGGAGCCCATGAGAAGAAACCAGAGGACAGTGTCCTGGGCAGGGGCGGTGGGCAAGTGAAGTCCCAAGATGCCACCCCAGGCTGGGCTAGAGGCCACTAGGAAGGAGTCTGTCGGCTTCTCAGCCAAATCTCAAGTTCCCAGGGCTGCTAGGCTGGCAGCTGCTGATGTTCACTGGCTCCAACCACATGCTGGGCTCTCAGTCCCAGGAGGGCACTATTATCGTACCCATTTAACAGATGTGGCAGTTGAGACACAGTGATAACTGTGTCTATCTGCCCAAGGTCCTGGCTTGGGTGAGAGAGCTCAGATTCAAACTCAGGCTAACACGTTGGCCTGCCTTCTTAAACCCACATCCTATCATGGTTCAGGGAAACAGCTGATTCAGGGACCCCGGGCTTCAGTGAGGACAGCGAGGACCCCTCTGATGGACACAGCTGTGGGGTGAAAGCTGGTTGGTTACCGGCAGGTGGTAGAGCTGGTTGCACCAGGGTAATGATTGAAGTCGGAGAGGTAGGTTCCCCCAAACGCACAAAATGTGGAGCCCAGGAGGTGGGGGAAGGGTATGGAACAGCAGGTAGAAGAGGAGGGCCAGAGGGGCAGGGCCGAGAGCCCTTGGGGCAGGCTGTCTGCCGCCGGATGTCGGATGTCGTCTAGGAGACCGCAGGCGTTTGGCCTCTTGTGAAAGAGCATAGTTTCTTCTGTGTGCAAGGGGGAAATCTGTTTTTCTGTTTTGTTTGCAGTTAAGACTGTTACAAAAGAGCAGTTTCCGGCAAAGCCTCTTCTACCCCTCTGTTCCAGGAGGTACAGGGTGTCTTTTGGGGAAGGAGGGGCCACACAAAGGGAATCGAGGGAAAATTAAGTTCAAATGCACATCACCAACAAGCGGTACTTCCAGCAGTCTGGCTATCTTTACACTGAACTTTGCAGGAGGTTGGGGTTTGTACAGGGTTAAGAGACTGATGTTACCAGGGACTAGGCCCCAGCCTGTACAGGCACCACCCGGCCAGCTCTTGCCTCCCCAGGGTAAGTTTTTTTATGAAGAATGATCTTTGTAATGAAGACAAGAGCAGCCTCAGGGCTTACTGCCTCAGCGCCCTGGCTGGAGCTGAGACTGACCTGGGTCTGCACCTGCACTCTACCTGCTGGCGAGGCCTTGGGCAAGTTAACTGGCTTCCTGAGCTTCCCTTTCCCTGTCTTTAAAATGGTGCTGGTGAGGACAGTGGGTGCCTTAAGGCTGCTGTGAGGGTAGACAGTGTGTACCCACTTAAGGCTCAGGAAAGGCCAATTCAGGATAATAAGCATAATTGTTGTTTATAGCTAAAGGAGAGCCAGGTGGAGCAGGTGGGGTGGGGCAGTCCCCTCCTAAAAGCCTAAGTGAATGCAAAAAAGAAGCACCTCATCTCCACAGTGAGGGGGCTGCGGGTCTGCACAGGCCAACTAGAGACAGAGAGAATCTGGAAGAATTTACTGAACATGAGGAACCCCGGCTCCGGCAGCCCTGGCAAAGGACATTCCTGGGAGTCCCTGGCCTGATGAACTATCCCAGAGGCCACACCCCCACGGCCTGGCTTGGATCCAGACCACCTGGCTTTGGAAAGAGGCTGACCCCAGAAAAGGAGCACCCCTGAAAAGACACTCACATCCTAAAAACCCTGGCCTCTGCTTATGTTTCAGAAAGTGGGAGCACGACTTTTTCTGACAATTTTGTGCCCCAGGGCACAGTGCCCTGTGGCCAGCCCTGGCCTCCCCTTCTCTCCCCGGCTAAGGCCAGCAACACTGCCCAGGGCGGCTCTGCCACTTGGCAGGTTCAATGTGGCCGTGGTACCACAATAGCCATGTAAGATTCACTGGGCAGCGAGCTGTCCCTCCTCCACTGACCCTACACCCGACCTAGCCACACAATGTCCACCTACCTGGACCTGGAGGAAGCAGAAAGGCCATCCTTTCTGCTGTAAGGTCCAGGAGGCCAGCCTCTGCTAGAGGGAGGCTGTTAACACGGCAGCCAGGGGAGAGCGCTGTCCTCCGCCCCTTCAAAAACCACCTTGGCAAGGCATTAGCTAAACATCTTCTTGGTCCCTGAAGGCTTCCCCTGTGAAGTCTGCAATGTTCAAACGACAACCAGCAAATCCCTGGAGACAGTTCCCTGGGAATGAGCCGCACCAGCTGGATGAAAGCCGCTCTGATGTTCTGGAGCAAGAGAGTACATGAGGAGGAAGACAGACACTACCTGCCAGCTGCAGAGTCCAGGGCAACAGGAGCCAGCCGAGGAGCCAGGAGGCCACGGGGAGGCCTGGTGGGACCTGCCACCACGGACACCGGCTCTCCATTGGGGCCTTCTTTTTCAGTCGGCGTCCCTCCTTCCTCTTTAGTTCTCAGGAGGGGACAGCCCATCTGGCAGCCGGCGGCCCCAGTTCCCCTTTGCGTTCCCAGGAAGCTCCTCCCTGATGGCCTTTCTGCTTCCTCAATGTTTGCCACAGCCATTTCATCTCCCTAACCTGGACCCTCTGCTCAAGTGTCAGGAACAGCCCCTGGCAGGGCCAGCTGCCAGGTGAGGAATCTGGGCCTCAGGCCTGTCCAGGCCCCAGGGCCAGATTGCTGGGACGGAGACCCAAGTCTCCCTGACCCAAACCCCAGTGGGTTCCACCCCTCCCCAGCCCTATGGTCAAGTGACAACCAGCAGAGTGGAGGACACAGGATTGCTGTGGGTAACTACAGGTCTTGGTTTAGCTCCCCACTTCTGAAACACTTTTAAAACGACCACAATCACGTTCACACAAACTTCCCCTCAGAAATAGTCCAGGACTCGCTTGATTATGTGCTTACCAAATGAGTAGGGTTTTTGGTGTGGGCGTGGGAAGACAGGGTGGGCAGCAGGAGCCACCTGCTGCTCCCTGCTTCAGAGAGCTCTAAACTCCTCCAGGGACCAAAAATGGAGCTGCCCATCACTAGCCCAGCAAGGACCACTGTGGGGCCCTGGAAGAGGCCCAGGAGACATCTCCTCTCTGGTCCACATCAAACGTCATCATCCCTCTGTGTCTTCCCTGAACCTTAGTTCACCGCATCCCCCACCCCTGCCATGAGACACATGGACTGCTTCCCCGTCTGGCTCCGTGTCACAGCCCCACTTGCCTCCAGCAGGGACCAACAAAGGGCTAGTGACAATTTGCTGTTTGCTGCCAGGGCCCCTTTCCCCAGAAGCCTGGGGCCTGGAGCCCAGCACTGGCCTGACAAGGCAGGGGCCCACGGTCTGCCTGCGTATCTGTGTCTGGGTGGCTGAGGGTGTAGGGATCGAGGCCTCCTGGCTAGAGGAGGGAACAGGTGGGAAGGTGGCTGAGCTGCTGAGAACTCACCTCCCTTCTCCATTGGTGCCGTTCACCTGTGAGATAAACACGGTAGTCCCAGTTGTACTAGGCAGAAGACCACAGCCCCAAGAGGCAAAGCAGCCCGCCGAGATCAGAACAGGTCCGTGGGGCAGGCATTCTAACTCCCAGCTATGTGAGCCTTTCTCCCCACCCACGACTGCCCCCTCACGTGCGTCCAGGCACCCTGGTCTGCAGCCCCAGCGATGGCACCATGAGGTCACAATTTGGGGCTTTGTCTAGATACTTTTCCCTTGGCCACACCACTTACACACAGTGAAAACCAGAAAACGTTTCCCACCAACTCCAGGAGAGTGGAAGGAGCAGGGGCGGCCACCGGGGAGGAAAATGGACTAGTGCAGGACTTTCCCTGCCAGTGCTGGGGTGGACCGGGACCCCAGTGGTGTTGACTATTGAGCCATCACAGTGATACACGGGCACATGTGCCACAGAGAGACACAGACAATCTGCTTCATGCTGCTCCCAGCTCCTGGGGGAAGCAGGCTGTCTCAGCACCTCGATGCCATGTGATAGACCTCAGGGCACAGAGTGAGCATTCAAAAGTCATCAGTCTGTGCGTCTACAGGTCTCCTTACAGTTAGGCACTGGGAGGCAGGTGAGTGCCAAGCTGCCCCTGAACACGGGACCCTGACACTGGCACCGGCTCCACCCCACCCAGGGGCCACCTTGCTGTGCCCCATACTCTGGCTCTCACTCCCTGAGCTCCCAGAGTTTCTCTGCCACTAACCTGGGTCATGCCAGCTGCACACCTGGTAAGTGTCCCCTGCTTGCCTGCTGGGGCCTCCTGCCTGGCACAGAGGGCACTGGAGTGGGGGTGATGAGTATGAGGGGGCACAGGACCTTCCCCCAGGCTGATGCAGGGCCCTGTCTGACTGTGCAGGTAAGCAGGGGACTCTTGGCAGGCCTCAATGGGACACCTGGGTTCTTAGGGGAGGAGGCTGTTGGGCTGCAGAGCCCAGGCGGGCTGGACAAGAGGAGGCTGAGGGTCCTGGGTCACTACTAAGTTTTGGAGACGCTCTGAGGCCACACAGCCTCCTGGGGAGAGGCAGGGGCGGGCTTTGGCAAGGAGTCCACAGGCCCAGGCTATGCTGTCAGGTCTTGGGTCTGGCCCTGATTGGCCTTGGGAGCTGGGATAATAGAAGAAAAACCACTTCACAACTGGAAACCTCATTTTTGTCAAAACTTTCTGTCACCTGTTTGTCCCTTCCTGTGCCCTCTGCGCATAAACAGGAAAGGCCCCGAAGGGTAAGGGAGCAGAGGAGTGAGATGGGCTCCCTCACAGCCTCTGGGGGAGGCCTCGGCGGCCCCCCTGAGTCTACAGCTGTGGTCTCTGGGGACAGCACTTCTCAGCCACTAGCTGGTATCCGGGCGTCCATTCTTCACAGTTTGCTGAGCACCTGCTCTGTAAGGACACGGAGGACGTGGAAGTGAAAGACCCCAGGCCACATCTAGAGTGGGGGCTCGGCAGCCTCAGCACAATTAGGCAGCAGAGCAGCTCGGGCAGGCACCGGCCACTGTTCAAGGGGTTTTTATCTCCCAACCAATTTGATTGTCACTACAGCTCTATGAAGTGGGTGCTCTAATCGTTTCCATTTTACAGATGAGGAAGCTGAGGCACAAGGAGGTTAATTTCTAGCTGCTGCTCTAGTCCACTTTGATGGCATAAGTGTGTACAGTGCAAAGAGAGGGGACAGAGGGAGAAGGGAATTGCCCAGAAGGAAGATGTTGCCCAGAAGGGCTTCATGGAGGAGGTGGCAGCCCCAAAGGAGGAGAAAGTTGGGTGGAGGTGCAAAGGTGTCCCCTGAAGTTCCTGGGGGCCTCCTCCCCACTAAGACTAAAGCTTTCGAAATGCGACCACAATTGCTGGACTCTGCTTTAGCTTAGTTCCATGGGCACTTTTTTTTTTTTGAGACAGAGCCTCAAGCTGTCACCCTGGATAGAGTGCTGTGGCATCACAGCTCACAGCAACCTCTAATTCCTGGGCTCAACCGAGTTTCTTGCCTCCGCCTCCCAAGTAGCTGGGACTGCACGCGCCCGCCACAATGCCCGGCCATTTTTTGGTTGCAGCTGTCATTGTTGTTTGGCAGCCCGGGCTGGATTTGAATCCGCCAGCTCAGGTGTTCGTGGCTGGCGCCTTAGCCTGTTGAGCCACAGGCACCGAGCCCCCATGGGCACTTTTTATGCGCTTACTGCGGCTGGGCAGTGTGGGGACAAAGCAGAAGTTATGGTTTTGTCCTCAAGATCCCCCTGTCTAGGGACGGAAACAGATCACCAGGATTTCTAAATGCCTGAGTGAGTACATGTGGCCACACACCTTGAGGCCCTGAGCTCTCCCAGGCAGCCGTGGGTGGTGAGCGCAGGAAGCCCAAGTGCGTGAGGGAAGGAACAGCTCTGCGCCCTCCCCCCACTGAGGAAGTCACTTCAATCCTCTTGCACCAAGAGGAGACAAGCCACTCAGCAGGAGGGGACCTCTCAGAACGACCCTGCAAGCTGGCTGGGCGGCTGAGACAGATAGCATTCCACCCTTCAGGTCCCCGATGCCTGATGGACCAGCTCCTTGTTCCCTTCCATCTTCTTTTTCAAGCACCCCCGCATTAAAAAGGGCAGGCCCCTTCCCCCTAGGAGCAACCCGGTTATCTTTTGGGGCCTTCTTGTACCATATACCAGCCCTACAGTTGGGTGGTGCTGACCCTCACCTGGAGGCAAGCAAACCCACCTGGAGGCCACCTGCCCTGCAGGCTCCCTGGGCCTGAGGCTTGGCCTGGCCCATCTCCAAAATCCCCTCTTGGTCCAGTTGCCCCATATGGTTGGCTCCACAGCACTTGTTCTAAAACATCTGCCAGTTCTAAAAGCTTCTCCTGTACTTTGGTGTTCAAAAAAGCCTTTTATGTGAGGTGTTATGATTGCCCCCTTTTTACAGATGAGGAGTCTGAAGTTCAGAGCACACAAGTCACTTGCCTAAGGCCACACGGAGGAAGTGAGCCAGGGATGGAGGACTTGAGCTCCAGTGACTGCACGGGGTCATCCTGCAATTCACCTGATTCTTCAGTCAAGGCAGGTATTACAACCTTCAGTTTACCAATTTGGAGATAGAGAAAAAGAGTAAGTGATCTGCTGGAGGTTACAAAGGGAACCAGAGGCACTCTCGGGCCTTCCTCCTGGACAAGATTTTCCCTGCTAAACTGTGTTGCAGGAGGCAGTGAGGAGCTCCAGCCCCTCCCCAGCCCTGCCACGCTGAGCGGAATCCTGAAGATTTAGAAAAACAAAAAACAAAGGTGGCACCATTTTCAACACTGATTCCAGAGCCAGCATGTGCTCATGCCCTTAGCACAACTGTGTCCCTGGAAGAGACAAGCACCGGCCGGGAGGCAGTCGCTGGAGGTCCTGCGGCTGCAGGCTCCAGAGCCACCAAGTCCCGCACTAACGGTCCACCCGTTTTCGTCCCCGCTACGCCGGACAGCCCCCCGGTGGTCTGTGCTGGTGGCGCCACCTGCTGGCGGACGTGAGAACGCCCTCACCTGAGAGCGCTTCCTCCCTCCGACCCTTTCTTCCCTCCGGGAGTCCTGGGCTTCCCCGAGGTCGCCACCCACCAAGCTCAGGTCTTGGCTTGAGTGGCAGCAAGGTAGGGCAGGTGGGGGGGTTGGGTGCAGACAGAAATAGGCATGTGCAGGGGGGCTGTGGGAACGGGGGTGCAGGGCGGGGCAGCTGCAGAACCCCTACCCACCTCTTGAATGCACTTCCTGGGCACCCCGGGAGCCAGGCTCTGTTCCATTCAGCTGCTTCTGCTGGAAACATTTTATAATCTCTTGGGCAGCCCCCGCTGGAGCTGGTTATTGGTGAGGCAAAGCAATGCCACCCTTTGCAGTCACAACTGGGGACTTTCTGGGCAGGGCTCCCCAGTGTGGGTTCAGCCAATTAAGGAAACAATTAGCCTCCCCTGAGGCTAATCCGTGCTTTGTCATCCACAAGGCTGCTTGGGACGGAGCAACAATTGCCTGTGGACACAGGGGGTGTGTGGCAGGACTAATTATGCAGATTCCTGGCCCCACCCACAGATTGGAGTCGGGAGCCTTTGTAGGGCCAGAAATCTGCACTGTTTGCACCCTGGTCCTCACACGTGAGAAACTACCAGAGCCCTAGTTTGTCCTCCCTCCCCTCCTTCCCTCCCTCCTCCTGGGAAGAGCGGGGAGCAGCCGTCTCAGTGTGCGCCCAGCCTTGCCTCTTCGGCTCTGGGAGGCAGTTTTCTCAGCTACAAAATGGGGGGGAAATACCCACCGTGAAGGGTTCGGTGAAGAACAGTTGAAGTAACAGAGGTGACATTCCTTTGCAAACGATAAGACTTGGCTAGAAAGGCAGTTGCTCTGACTTAAATCTTTGTTCAGTCTCTCTCTTGAATAAGGCCCTTTATGAGAAGCTGGGGGGAGTCACAGACACCAATAAAAGACCAGCCCGAGAGAAGTGGGGTGCAGACCCAGAGGGTGTGTGGTTAGGAGGAGGGTGGGACAGGACTAGGGGGAGGTAAGGGGGGCTCTCAGGGGTGCTTGGAGGCTAGTATTAGAGCCAAGGTTCTAGGGGCAGGGTTGGGGGGCAGGGCAGAGCCTTCCCTGGGGACTCCCCTCCAGCCCTCTCATTCTTTGGGAAATCTCTGCTCTCCCTCCCCTCCCACTGCTCTCTCCTTTCTGCCCGGCAGTCTCTGCCACTTTCTCTTCCCTCTGCACCTTAGCTAGACCAGCAGCCCATAGGCCCCTGGGGCATGATAGTAATGGCACAGCTGTGCAGACCTGGGCCAAGGTCAGAAGGGACTGCAAAGAAACCTCTAATTCTTGCAGGGGTCTAGAAGCCCCCTACAAGGATCCATAAGGAAGTTTAGGTCATTTATTCAGTCAAAGACCTCTCAAAGGCATTGCTGTGGTCAGGCCCTGTCCTGGTGCCTAAAATGCAAGGCAGAGCCTGACACCCACTCATCTAAGTCAGAACCCAGTGTGAACCCCTCATGAAAGGGAAATAGCCCACATGAGGCCAAGACAAGGCATTCGTAAAGGCTCAGGAAGAAGCTTCCAGGAGTAGGCAAGCGTGGCTGGGAGGAGGGGTAAGAGGTTGAGGCTGGAGAGGGGCCCAGGGGAGCCAGACTGAGACAGCCTCCCTCCTCCCCCAGCCTCCCTGATGAAAACGACCTTCTCCAGCATCCATAGTTAGTAACTCAACTGGGACCAATTTCTGGTTTTCATTTCACGTGTACAGATTTTCCCCCAGACTTGGAGTTCAGCAGTCTGGCCAGCCCAACATCATTCATAACCCAGTGTCTCACGGGAAGGTGTCTCTGAAAGGCAGCTCCTGTGCACTGCACGTGGGGACTCCTGCCCTCACTGCCCATTGTGTGCACAACACCTGCGACACTGAGAGATGCTGGTGGATTTCTCAGGACCAGAGATCGCCAAAGGATGAGATGTTTGACAACAATCAGGAGGAGGGGAAACATCATCAGAGTCCAGAGCTCAGGACCATGATATCTCCGCAGCCAACCAAATCAGCCGGCCAGAAGCCCTCCTCCCTGGGAAACTCCTCTAGGGCAAAGGGAAATGTTTCCAGGCTTTTCCCATCTGCCTGGCAGGGAGCCCGTGCCTGAGTCACTGCTTTCCTGGGGTTTCCCTTTCCCAGCTCCCAGCATCTGCTGACTTTGTGTCAGCACCTTCTGGAAGATGAGCCAGCGCAGGAGCAGAGGATAAGAATGTCTCCAAGCTGCCCGTGTGACAGGGACTCAGGTACTTGCCAGACACAGCTGACCGTGTTTGGGCAGACCCTGCTCTGTCACCAGCCCAGGGCCTCTCCCCCACCCCCCACCCACAGCCTTGCTGCCTCTCTGACCCACTTCTTCACATCGGGCTGGCACTGGCCGTGGGCAGGGCCACCGAGTGAGGGTGAGGGACAGCCGAGGAGGAGGTGGCATAAGATGGGAAAGGAAGCTCGTCCTTGCCAGACGCCTGGCTGGGGCCCATTCTCTCAGCTACCCTGCCAGGCAGGTGTTATGTGTCTGCATGTTGAAGATGAGGAAACAAAGGCAGGAAGACCCAGACAAGGGATCGTGTCACTGTTGTAAGGCCACACAGCCTGTGATGATGGAGCTGGGGTTTTGGGGTTTGAATCCAGTTCCACTTGGCTCGGTGTGCTCCCTGGTGGGCTTCGGGGGTGTCTGCTCCCCTGGCTGGATGGGAGCTGCGGCCTCCCCTGCTCGGCCGTCAGCAGCCCCTCCTCCCATCACACGGGGATCGGGCCCAGGAGCCTCTGCACCATAGAGCCAGGGAGAGGCTGTGAAATGCCTCCCATGTGGAGCTCTTTCCCTTAATACAGAGGTGGAAATGGCACCTCGGGGGATTCTAAAAATCGATAATGGATAAATAAGACCCTGGTTACAAACTATAGGAAGCTCAGAATCTGAGAGGCAGAATTCTGCCCCACACAGGGAAGGACTGGGGAATTGGCAGCAGGGAAGGTGACCTCAGAGCCAACATTCAGTGCCACAGGTGTTAGGGAGTCCCCCCAGGCTGGCCCTGGACCTGGCGCTGAGAATACCCAGGAAAAGAAGCCCCTGCCCCACAGATACTGCCCGACCCCCCCCCACCCCCCACTTTCGCTGTATGGCTATATTCCAGACCAACTCGCCTCCCTGGCAGCCCTTGCCCTGGAGGGACAGACCTGTCCCTTGGAGTTTAACCCTGGGCCCTTCTCCCCATGTCCTGAGCAGCAACCGCTCCTTCTCCAGGCTAAGACATCCCTGGTCCTGTTTATCCCATCAACCCAGCTTCCAGACCCTTCTCCCCGGAGGATCCTCCAGCCTGCATCTCTTCAGGCCCAGAAGGGATCTGGCCAGCACAGAGGCCAGAGCAGGACACCTGGCTCCTTGAGGGCCCCCCATTTCCTCCTAGCTGGGGTTGGGCCCACCAGCTTTGCCATACCCTTTGCCACATCCCTTTGGGCCCCAGGAAGCCCTTCCTTCCCCCAGGACATGGGCACCTGCCCTGTGTGGCTGTCTTTGGTGGCACCCCATGATGCTGAGTCATGAGGGCTTTCCTCACGCAAGGCCCTTCCTTACCTATAGAGACCCCTTCAGGCTGGCTCTTAGGGAGAGACCTCCACTCCTCTGCTCCAGCCTTATCCCAACCCAGTACCTCAATGGCTGACTATACACAAGTCATTTTGATTTAGGAAAAGACATTATCAGGCTTTGGGATCCACTGTCTTGGAGGAAGCTTAGAGGTTAGGCAGGGAGGGTGCTTCCCCACTTAGTTGGACACGGGCACCAAACTGCATCAGGAAAGATGCGGGGAAAGCAAGAAATGACATAGGTTAAGGACTCAGGAGGCTCCAGGCACTTTACACACAGATCTCACAGCTCCCCTGTGAAGGACACGATTATTCTCATTTTATAGGCAAAAAACTCCAGGCTGAGAGAAGCAAGTCACCCAAGATCCCAGGCTGAGGTAGAAACCAGATTTGGACCCAGGGGGCTCCCAAGCCTTTTTCTTCCTTATAAACCACCAATTTAAAGCACAGAGGAAGCTGCTCATTTGCCACAGCTAGGTTCGGTGGTGTCTGAGGCTGACACAGTTTTGAGGGAGCTCTCATTGGAAAAAAAAGCAAAACAATTATAAAACTAAAAGTAGGCATGGCAGTGAATATTTCCTTCCTATTCTAGTGAGAAATCAGAGATTCTAAAATTTAAAATGCCGATAAATGCCGCAAGCATCACATGACTCAGAAACCTAACAAAGTGTTAATTGCTTGATCGACCACCTGCACTCACATTCCCTGTGTTTTCTGACTCTGGTTGCCTTTTGTACGACAAGGGTTTTGTAGCGCCATATTCTATAGAGAGAATTGAAACTTTGATCAGATTTCCTCCACACAGGAGCAGCGACCGTTCAGGGCATGGCCCTGTCTAGCTTTCTCACATGGAAACTAACCTTCAATACTCCTCTGCTGGACCAAGCGTGGCTTTGGTGCTTTCATCACAGGGACCTATGCCGAGTTTTGTCTTATCTTTGTTGATGTAAATGTTTCATGCCAAATGAGTAGGAAATTTAAATCTTTTTCCATCATGTTCATTGGATTCATTCTTCTTCATTCATTGGTGGGAGTGTTCCCAGAAGCCATCTGTACCCTCAGCAGTGACGAGCTACACATCCGTGTGACTGTGACCACATAAGATATGCCGTGGTCCTCTGTGTTTCTGTATCAACTTATCCCATGGCCAGTCCAATGCCATCCAACTGGATGTGAGCGGGGAGGATACAAATCCGGACAGAAAGAGACTTACTGAGGGTAAACACTTTCACCTTTGCTACCCTTACAGGATCATGTGATCATGTGAACACACTGCGTATGGCAATTCAGCAGCTAAAAACTAAAACTAAAACAAAAAAAACACCCAAGAATTTCACTGTCCTGAATGGCACGGACCCAGCAGGCACATACAGGCAGATAGTCTGGGGAGCACTTCTTGACTGTTCCGAGAAAATGCCCTAAAGGCAATGCCGCAGCCAAACACCTGCTAGTATTTTTATCTCACTCAGAAGGTTCAGCCCCTGAAATCACCATTCCAGGTAGGGGTGGCCTCTGTCTCACAGGTACCTGAGTCTGGACTGGGAGACAAGGGAATGGGGTTCAAGGCCTAGCCCCATGCTTCCTAACTGTGGGATCTCGAGCTTCCCTGTTCTCATCAGTAAGGTGAGAATAGTCCAAATCCCCCACCACCAAAGTGCCTTGTGAACTGAAAGGGGCCTAGATAGGGATGGGGTTGTCCTCACCATCCCCCATAAGGCAGCCAGTTCTGTCTGGGAATTGTCATTTAGGGTTCTCCTAGGATGGCTCCAGGAACCTGGTTTGGGGTGCTTATCTATCTTCCCAGGCGTGGAGAAGGGGTAGTATTTCTGAATTGGGACCCTGAGCTGAACTACAAACTGAGCTACACTCCAAACTCACTTGTGCCACCAGCCAGGCCCCCAGAGCCCCCACCACCCTGGCCTGGGCCTGCCCGCGCACACCTTGTGCTCTCAGCAGCCCCTTGGAGGAGGAGAAAGCAGGGGTTTCCTTCCTTTCCCTTTCAGGCTGGATGGATAGCAGGAGGCTCCACCTCCAGCCCTGGAGAACTCCAGCCCGCACTTTGCCTCCAACTGGATCATGCTGATCAGGCTCTGCTTCATCCAGGCGTTGAAGGACTGAGTCTGTTGGATCAGCTTTTCATCCATTTTCTGAAAATGTGGGCATTGAGGGATGTTCTGAATCTTGCAGAATTCTACGTGTTGCACCCTGGCCACATATCAGTGGCGCTCTGAACCTGACAGTGGGTGGACGTTCTGCTCTCTGCCAGCCTCTTTGTCACCCACACCCACTGAGCCCTGCTTCCCTCTCCTCTGCCAGAGTCACCCTGAGGACTGAGGGGTCCCGGGAGGTCTTGGCAAAGGGTCAGAAGCAGCAGCCACTGGCTCTCACAGGTGGAGAATTGGTGCCCCCTGGAGGTGGGACAGGAAGGGTGGTGCAGGTCAGACCTTTGAGAAAGTGATGGCAGGTGGCATCTTGCTCCTGACATCCCGGGTTCTGCAGCCCCGCCCGCAGCCGTCATGACAGCAGAGATTGAGCGAGCACTGGTTGAGCGCTCTGCATCTGCGTCTAGTAATTAGCTTTCTCATTTGGTGGCAAATCCTAGTTCTACGAAGCAGGTTTTCAACCATTTTCTCCCTTCAGCTTCATGAGAACCCTGAGGAAGAGACAGGAGCTGGGAATCTGAGAAGCTGTGCCTTGGCCAAGACCATGAGCCACTGGTTCACAGGTCGGTCAAAGGCAGCCATGTGGGGACTGCAGGTGCCAGGAGAAGACCCTGAACCAGAGCTCAGGATAGAAACCCTGAGGCCCCAAGGGCTAAAGAAAGTGGCACAACAGGCCAGAAACCAAGGACCCAGCGAAGGTGGCTTGGGCGGGGCGGTCAGAGCAAGTGTTAGAGTTTAGAAAGTGCAATAACCCAAAAACCTATAAAGGAAAAGCTAATCCTTCCCACCCAGTCCCTCTGCCCCTGCAAGTGCTCCTGTAACCTTTGTCTCTCTTCTGACTGTCACACAAAGCGGAGAGCCACCCCAGGGAGAAACTGGGCTTGTTTGCTAGCACAGAAATGGGGCCATCCTAAATCCAGGGCGCAGCCCTCTGAGGTGGAGGCATCTCGGAGAGGGGCCAGGCAGGGCTGCATCTCTTCCTGGAGCCACAGAGGGTGGGGGTCTGCTCGCTGCCTCTGAAGGAAAGAAGGGTGCTATGTGTGGGGGAAGGGAACCCAGGGCTGAGGACAACCGTGTCCAACCAACTAAATGACCCCTGAGGGATAGGAGTCCCCACAGGAAGATCAGGAGGCCGGGGAGGAAGCTGACAGGCCAAGTGGAAGGCCCACCCCCATCATAAAAGGTGGGGTGGGCCAGGACTTTCCTAAACCCCTAATCCCCTCTGACTTCTCCCACTGGGGACATGGCTGGACAGGGGAAGGAGCGAAGAGTGACGGGCTTATTAGAAGCAGTAAGTTTGTGGACTCTCTACTGCCAAGGGGCAGCTCTAGCTCACCACCCTCAACCCCTCCCCCAGGAGAGCTGGTGACTTCAGAGTCCTGGACAGGGGCAGGAAGGTGGCTGCTGGCAGCCCTGCCAAAGTCTGGGGGTGACATCAGAGGACCGTGAAGGTGGCAGGGCCATCAGTGAGCACCAAGGCTCTAGTCTGCCCTGCCTCACTAGGAGTCTTTGAATTGTGCTCCCCAAAACATGTGTTCAAGTATTAACGTCGCCCTCCCCATCACTGTGCGCGTGGCCTTATTTGGAAACGGGGTCTTTGCAGATATAATCAGGTCCTTTCAACTCAAGATAAAATCATCCTGGATTTAGGGACTCATGACTAATGTCCTCGTAAGAGGAGAGAAAAGAAGGCCGCGTGAAGGTGGAGGCAGAGGTTGGAGTAATGAGGCCACAAACCGAGGAACACCTGTGGCCCTGGGAGCTCAGAGGCAAGGAAGGCTGTCCCCTGGAACCTGCAAAGGAGCCGCAGCCCTGTTGAGGCCTCCAGGACCGTGAGGTGACTTTATTGTAAAGCCACACGATCTTATGAAAAGTCTGGGAGACAGAAGAAAGCATTTACCTGCCATCCCACGACACCCTCTGGACTCTGCAGACTGGGGTTCAGATCTCTGCTCCATCGCCTTCCTTTTTTTTTTTTTTGAGACAGAGCCTCAAGCTGTCACCCTGGGTAGAGTGCTGTGGCATCACCGCTCACAGCAACCTCCAACACCTGTGCTCAAGCGAGTCTCCTACCTCCGCCTCCCAAGTAGCTGGGACTACAGGCACCCGCCACAATGCCCGGCCATTTTTGGTTGCAGCCGTCATCGTTGTTTGGCGGGCCGGGCTGGATTCGAACCCGCCAGCTCAGGTGTACGTGGCTGGCGCCTTAGCCCGT
>CAUYRH010030007.1:0-13539 GCA_963574655.1 Perodicticus potto | reverse complement strand
GGGAAACAGCAGATGGGAGGAAGGCAGGTGAGGTGGTTCCACTGACCTCGCCCAGTGGGGAACCTATGGCCCTAAGGACACATGTGGCCTTTCAGGTTCTTAAGTGTGACCTTTTGACTGAATCCAAATTTTACAGAACAAATCCTTTCATTTTACTAATACATTCTTTTTTTTGAGACAGAGCCTCAAGCAGCTGGCCTGGGTAGAGTGCCATGGCAGCATAGCTCACAGCAACCTCCAACTCCTAGGCTTAAGTGATTCTCTTGCCTCAGCCTCCCAAGTAGCGGTGACTACAGGCACCCGCCACAACGCCCGGTTATTTTTTAGTTGTGGTTGTCATTGTTGTTTGGCAGGACCAGGCTGGATTTGCATCTACCAGCTTTGGTGTATGTGGCTGGCGCCTTAGGCACTTGAGCTCCAGGTGCTGAGCCAATACATTCTTTTCATTTTTTTTTTTCTTTAAGAGACAAGAGTCTCACTTTGTCACCCTCAGTGGAATGCTGTGGCGTCACAGCTCACAACAACCTCTAGCTCTTGGGCTTAGGTAATTCTCTTGCCTCAGCCTCCCGAGCAGCTGGTACTACAGGTACCCAGCTATCTTTAGAGATGAGCTCTTGCTCTAGCTTAGGCTAGTCTCAAACCTGTGAGCTCAGGTAATCCTCCCGCCTCGGCCTCCCAAGTGCTGGGATTATAGGCGTGAGCCACTGCACCCAGCCTCCTTTCAGTTTTTTTTTTCTTTTCTCACTATGTTGCCTTAGGTAGAGTGCTGTGGTCTCACAGCTCACAGCAACCTCCAGCTCTTGGGCTTAGGCGATTCTCTTGCCTCAGCCTCCCGAGTAGCTGTGACTACAGGCACCCACCACAACGCCCTGCTATTTTTTGGTTGGAGTTGTCGTTGTTTATCAGGCCTGGGCTGGGCTGGAACCCACCAGCCTCAGTGTATGTGGTTGGCGCCCTACTCACTGAGCTATAGGCACCAAGCCTCCTTTTCAGCTTTTGATAAAATTTCAGCTCTGCAAGAACAGATAGTTAAATTTTATGAAGAACAGAATCAGCAATGTGAATTATTGAAAGATGATTTCTTAGAAATGAAAGTAAAAGGAGTTATAAAAAGATTTGTATAGAAATGCAACATTTCTGTGAGATATGTCAAATCAAAATGAATAGTTCTTTACAAGGTAAAAAAACCAAGTCTATATATGAAATGTGGCAAAAAAATTCAAGCATTTCAGAAAAAACCATTTTTTTTTTTTTTTTTTTTTTGAGACAGAGTCTCACTTTGTTGCCCTGGACAGAGTGCTGTGGCATCACAGCTCACAGCAACCTCAAACTCTTGGGCTCAAGTGATTCTCTTGCCTCAGCCTCCCAAGTAGCTGGGACTACAGGTGCCCGCCACAATGCCCAGCTATTTTTAGAGATGAGGTCTTGCTCTGGCTCAAGCTGGTCTCGAACCTATGAGCTCAGGCAATCCACTTGCCTCAGCCTCCCATAGTGCTAGGATTACAGCAAGCCACTGCACCCGGCCAGAAAAAGCCATTTTTTAAAAAAATTACTTCTTCAAAAGGAAATTTCAGACAAACATTTTCCCCACTTAGCAAAGATTAATGATGACCAGGATGATATATGTGAATCATCTTAAGAATACACAGCTGTTACCAGCCTATTAATAGAGAATACAAGGAACGGTTCACCTCGAGAATCATGAAATCACACTCAAATTAGCATTTTGGCCTCACCTATATGATGTCACCAAGGCACCTAAAGAACTACAGATGGAACTGACTGAGCTCTCAGTAGATCCCAATTTAAAGTAATTGTTTGATGCTAAGAAAGATCCAACTGAAATGCAGAAAAATGAAGATTACCTAAGTTTTCAGGCAATTTGTCTGCAAAATGTTTTCTTGCTTTTCTACCACTTATTGCTGTGAATCTACATTCTCCTACTTAACCTGAATCAAGTCTCTCTTAAGGCCACAGGTGACTGATACCATCTAGAGCAGCGGTTCTCAACCTGTGGGTTGCAACCCCTTTGTTCAATTTGTAACAACGCGGCAATTAGGAAGGTTGACAACCACTGATCTAGAGGATCAGCTGAAACTGGGGACCTCCATGTTATAATCAGATATTCAAATACTAAAAAAAGCAGACACAAGGAAGTCATTAAAAGGTTAGCTAACTTAAAAATTAACAAATGGTTTTCATTTTTTGAAATTAAGTAAACAGTAGTTGATTTTAACAAAATAACGTACATTTTCAAGTAGATCGAATTGAAGTTTCTTGAATGTGGCCTCATTTGTACAGCTAAATTAATGTGGCTTCCAACATGAAAAGGTTCCGCAGTCCTGGCCTTTACCCTTGGCACTACTAACCCCATATTGAAGTGTGGCAATTAGAAAATGTAAAAAGAATCAGTTCAGGTCTAAACGCTGAGTTAGACACATTTCAGATGTGTTTGGTCTACATTCTGTTATAGATCTTATGTCCAATTATAATCTGGACACTGACAAACATGAAGAACCATAAGTTATGCAGCTAGTTGAAATTCATTTTCATGCTAGAAGGCTGAATGATCAATTGACTTTGTATTCTTTTTTTTTTTTTTTTGAGACAGAGCCTCAAGCTATCACCCTGGTTAGAGTGCCGTGGCATCACAGCTCACAGCAACCTCCAATTCCTGGGCTCAAGCGAGTCTCCTGCCTCTGCCTCCCAAGCAGCTGGGACCACAGGTGCCTGCCACAGCACCCGGCCATTTTTTATTTTGGTTGCAGCTGTCATTGTTGTTTGGCAAGCCTGGGCTGGATTCGAACCCACCAACTCAGGTGTACGTGGCTGGCGCCTTAGCCCGTTGAGCCACAGGCGCCGAGCCATGACTTTATATTCTCTTTCCCTTATGACTACCAATAAAATCTTACTTTTTGGTGAACTTTGCTTCTTGGAATTTGGTGGCAGTCCCTTTTCACTCTTCCCTGATTCCACAGAGAGAGGAACTGTAGAAGCGAATCCTCGAAACACCCTTGTTTCCAGGAACATAGTCTGACAAAAGAAATAACAAATATCAATGTGCAGAATAATACTATTTATAATAGGAATCACTGTATGTGAATACTACTATATACAAATGCAAAACATTCATATGGTATACTTCTAATGGCTAGTTAAATTTTTATAATATATGTGTATTATGGAAATTTTGGAAAATACAAAAAAGTTGCAAGAAAACACCCAAGTTTCAGGGCAATCGCTATTAATACCCCGGTTAATGAAAGGCCACCCAGACACTTTCCTATGCATACTTTTTGTAGTCTCCAATTATCTGTTAACCTAAAAACTACTGTTTCTTTTCTTTTTCCTTTTTTTTTTTGCTGTTTTTGGCCAGGGCTGGGTTTGAACCCGCCATCCCTGGCATAAGGGTCTGGCGCCCTACTCCTTCATAGGCACCGCCCCTTCATTTTTTTTTTAAAGAGTGTCACCCTGCTACCTGGATTGCAGTGCAGTGGTGGGATCATAGCTCACTGTAACTTCCAACACGTGGGCTCAAGTGATCCTCCTTCCTGTCTCAGCCTCTGGACCAGCTAAATTTTTTTTTTTGAGAGAGTCTCACTTTGTTGCCCTGGTAGGATTCCCGGTGTCAGGTGGTGCCTGTGGCTCGAAAGAGTAGGGCACTGGCCCCATGTGCCAGAGGTGGCAGATTCAAACCCAGCCCCGGCCAAAAAAGCTGCAAAAAAAAAAAAAAAAAAAAGAATTCCTGGTGTCACAGCTCACAGCAACCTTAAACTCTTGGGCTCAAGCAATTCTCTTGCCTCAGCCTCCCCAGTAGCTGGGACTACAGGCACATTCCACAATGCCTGGCTATTTTTTAGAGACAAGGTCTTGCTTTTGCTCAGGCTGGTCTCGAATTCCTAGTTCAAGCAATCTACCCACCTCGTCTTCCCAAGTGCTGGGATTACAGGCGTGAGCCACCAAGCACTGACTTAAATTTTTTGTTGTTGTTGGGATGGGATCTCCCTATGTTGCCCAGGGTGCAGAATTTACCTCAAGCCATCCCACCTTAGCCTCCTACTGAGATTATAGGCATGAAACATTGGGACCAGACCAAAATACCATGTTTCTTTTTGTCAAATGTTATGTCATACTTAGAAAGTAAGTACCTTTATTGGAGTAGGAGGAACAAAAAAAAAAAAAAAAGAGAGAGAGAGAGAAACGCAATATGGCTATAAAAAGTGATGTAGATGAGTAATAACTGCTCAAGGCTCGGCACCTGTGGCTCAAGCAGCTAAAGTGCCATCCATATACACCTGAGCTGGCGGGTTCGAATCCAGCCCGGGTCTGCCAAACAACAATGATGCTGAACCAAAAAATAGCCGGGTGATGTGGCTGGCGCCTGTAGTCCCAGCTACTTGGGAGGCCGAGGAAGGAGAATTGCTTGAGTCCAGGAGTTGGAGGTTGCTGTGAGCTGTGATGCCATAGCACTCTACCCAGGGCGACAGCTTGAGGCTCTGTCTCAAAAAAATAATAAATAATAAGTAACTGCTTGGAAGAGTTTACAACATACATATCATTTTAGTTCACTCAGCAGATACCAAGCCCTAATAAGTGCTAGATAGCACAATGTTCTAGATACTAGACACAGGACAGAGGTGCCTACTTGTGGACATACGAACTTATATAAGCATGAACATATAAAAGCTGAAAGCATTTCTTAGAAACTAGGGACTTGAAAGAGTATTCTCCCCATCTGTACTTTAAATTATCTTGCAGTGAATGGCTACTGATTTTGTTATAACCATTTTTAAATGGTGAAGTGGCTTTAGCTTTTTATATGTAGAGAAAGCAAACACTTCTTCCCCTTTTCACGGGTCCAGTAATGTAAACCGGCTTCTAACGGCTGCCGGGTAAGTTACGGGTCACCCAGGTCCCTGAAAGGTTCTTCGAGTCCTCTGTCGGCTAGAGAAGCCAGGCGGTTCTGGCAGAAGTCACGGCGGCGCCAACAGCATCGCTGGGAATGTGCGTCGCCGTCTGCTGCCCAGGCTCGCACATCTGAGAAGATCCCCATGGGAGCCGAGTCCCCCGGGGACACCCCTACGCAGGGGACCCGTCTGCTCCGCACGCCCAGCTTCAGCCCTGCGTCGCGCTGGCGGCTGCGGGACGCCCACCGTCCGACCTTGCAGTCCCGGGCCCAGGCAGTGGGTCAGAGGCCCACAGGACAGCCGGAGGTCCCCTGCAGGCCGCGGCCTAGTCGGCGCTGCACCCCCTACCCTAGTCCTCTCATGGGTTCAAGGTGACGCAGCCTGCGCGGGCACGGACCTCCTTTACCTTCACCGCCCCAATTCGTCCTTGCCGCAGCAAAAGCAGGGAAGCCATGGTGGCAGCAGCCGGGAGCACCGAGCACTAAGGCGGCCGCTGCGCGCGCACCCGCACCCGCGCCTCAAACCCCGCCCCTTGTGCCGAATTCACCAATCACAGGATAGCTGAGGGCGGACCTGAAGCCGTGGGCCTGAGCGCTCAGCCGGGGATACTACGTAGCTCGAGGCCACGCCCCTTGGATCGGGGCCACCAATGACAGGCAGGAAGGAGAGGAATCAGCCCCCAGGAAGGTGCGTCCCTAGCGGGGCTCGAGCTGCTGTCCCGCGCTGCGCCAGGCGCCTGAGCTCTCTAACTCGAGCGCAGTGGAGATTGCAGGCCGTAATCAGCAATTGTGCGCCCCCTCCCAGTGTCGGCGGAGGGCGGGCCTGACCGGCTTCTTTGCCCTAGTCGGCTCAGCCTTTAATCTGAAATCTTTCCCGGACGCTCAACCTTATAAAGCATGCCCTTAGCATTTCTGGTGCTACCTGATGGTCCTCTGTGTTTTGTGGGGTTTTTTGGTTGCTGTTGTTTGTTTGTAGAGACAGAGTCTCACTTTGTAGCCCTGGGTAGAGTGTCGTGGCGTCGTCACACAGCTCACAGCAACCTCCAACTTCTGGGCTAGGCGATTCTCTTGCCTCAGCCTCCGGGGCAGCTGGGACTACAGGTGCCCGCCACAAGGCTCGGTTATTTTTTTGTTGCAGTTTTGGCCGGGGTCGGGTTTGAACCCACCACCCTCAGTATATGGGGCTGGCGCCCTGCCCACTGAGCCACAGGCGCCGCCCTGTTTTGTGGATTTTAAAGCTTCTCAGCACATTACCTCTGGGTCCACACCACGCATCCAGCTGCGGCGTCGAGTGAGATCCTCACCCTGTCTCAACGTGGTCACCCCCATCCACTGCCCTTCCTCCATCGCACGGGCTTGTTTTGGCCTATGCCAACTCTAATACTAGAGCTAGGCAGATTGGAAATGGAAACTTTATTTTACCTGAATATCTGTAACTTTTGCATTTAAAAGTAAGCATTTAAGTTAAGCATTAATTGTGGGGTAGGCGTAATTAGTTTTCAGCTTCTCTTCCTATTGATTCAAGTTCCCCTGCCCCTACCCTGTGCTCCGTATTTCATTCATGATGAACACATAGGGAAACAGCCCCTTCCACGATTTAAATTGACTAGGGGACCCCTGGACTCAAACTTTAAGATTCTTTGAAGTAGCAAGATAAACTGGCAGAAACAGATACCTCCCCCAGGCCCTTATAAAGGGGAATTTGGAATCAAGTAAATGCAAGAGCATCTGCCGCCATCCAACCTGAAAGGCAAAGAGAACAACTTTAGGTCTTAGGGTAACAATGAGAGAATCCTTTGTCCCCAAAAGGGAAAAAAAAGAAAAAACTCAGAACATACTAACAGAATTCCCCCCCCCTTTTTTTTTTGTTTAGCAGGCTTGGGCCAGGTTCGAACCCACTAGACCTGGTGCATGTGGCCAGCACCCTAACTGCTGAGCTATGGGCGTCAAGCCTAACAGAATTGTCCTCTCAACTCCAGACTCTTGTTTTCTCCAAGGGAAAGGTTGCGCTAGTCTTTGTGAGGGGTGCTCACTTTACAGGTTAACAACATCAAAGTCACTTGGGGAGCCTGTTCTGGAACTGGGAAATCCATATTACCCTCTTTCATGGGATCTGGAGCCCCTGCCGCACATCACCACCAGTAAGGTACATTCAGCCAAAGTTTGGCTTTCTACTGGAGTTGCAAAGACTCAGGAACAAAAAGGAAAATACCTCCTCTGGTGAGATGGAGAGTGATTACCAGCCAGGTGATCTTGTGGTGGGCATATAGTGTAGGGGAATGGCCAGGGAGAGACTGGGTGAGCAGTGGGGAGCCATCTGCATGGTTTTTGAACTGATTAGGAACTTGAAAAGAAACTATGGCTCAGCACTCGTAGCTCAGCAGTTAGGGTACTGAGGCTGGCAGGTTTGAACCTGGCCTAGGCTTGCTACATTGACAACAACCAAAAAATAGCAAGGCGCTGTGGCAAGCACCTGTAGTCCTACCTACTTGGGAGGCTGAGGCAAGAGAATCACTTAAGCCCATGAGTTGGAGGTTGGTGTGAGCTGTGACATCACAGCACTCTACCGAGGGCAACATAGTGAGACTCAGTCTCAAAAAAAAAAAAAAAAAAGAAAAGAAAAAGGAAAAAACAAAAACTATGGTAACAATGCGTAGATCAATGCCTAAGGCTGCGGGGAGCAGCACCTAACTAGGAAATTCATGAATTATGGTGAGGAGGTTAATGTGTACATAAACCCAGTTTGGCCAGAGTATAAAAAGGACAGGGTCAAGGGCAAAAGGCAAATGTAAGGCACCACAGAAAGTTTTAAGAAGCAGAGACCAGAGAAAGGACAGGTAGGTTCAGTAATATTTGTGGAGAGGGGACTGTATTACACTTTAAAATCATCTGGAAAATGGAAGATTTTGCTGATCTCAGAATTTGTGCTTTCAATTGGTCTTTATTTTTTGAGCAGAGTCTCACTATGTCACTCTCAGTAGAGAGCTGTGGTATCACAGCTCACAGCAACCTCAAACTCATGGGCTCAAGTGATTCTCTTGCCTCAGCCTCACAAGTAGCTGGGACTACACGTGCCTGTCACAATGCCCGGCTATTTTTTTTGTTGTAGTTGTCATTGTCATTTGACAGGCCTGAGCAGGGTTCAAACCTGCCAACCTCAGTGTATTTGGCCGGCACGCTACCACTGAGTCATGAGCTCAGACACAGTGTGCTTCCAATTGTTAATTCTCTGCCCAGAATTTTTCTGCAGGCACTAGTGCCTCTACCTGGAGCTCTAGCAAGTAATGACCTAGCATTTTTAGATGAAACCTCCTGTTTGTCCATATTCCTTCCTTTATGACTTACATTTAATTCTATCTGAACTAGTATAAATCCCCCCTATGTCTCCTAAGGGAAAATTAAGCTTCCTTTTTTATTTATTTTTAATTTTTTATAAAATTTATTGAATTGCATTTAAAAGTAACTGCCAACAAAGATTAACTGGTAATAATATGAACAAGTGGGAAAATACAGTCAACACTACTGAAAGATTGCTAAGATAATTCCAGGACATTGGTTTGTGTAAAAGAACAAAACTTCTTAGATGCTGTCACCGATCCAAACCTGGCCGCTGCTTAACTTTCTGAACACATGGTGGTATAATTAACAATATTCAATCATTTCTGCCTTTAATACATAAAAAATTAAAATACCAATTAAAAAACTAATTTATCTTCTCTTTAAGTGTTTCTTACAGATACAATTTTAATACTTTGTTCGATAGCGGTATAGTTGAAGAGATTTTTTTCATTCACAAGTTAAACAACAATCCACCCAAAGGGAACCAATAAACTATAGGCTCATAATACAAATAAGAGTTCAGGAATGTAGCAAGTGACATCTGTAAAGTACAAAACTGATATATTTCTTAGAAGATACATGCATAAAGCTCTACTAAGCAGATGGCCACAGAACTAGATGTTTGATAATTTGATTGTTGATGTCCGTCAATAAGACTCCAGATGTTTCCAAACTCTACTTGAACTTTTCATCTCAGGCTTTGTATTTTGCTTTTCCAGTTTCGCTAATGACACAAACATGGTTCAAATCCCTGGAGTATTCATTATAGTCAAGGGCATATCCTACGACAAACTTGTCTGGAATTTCAAATCCAACAAAGTCTGGCCTGTATCCAACACTTCGAGGGGTTCTTTTCACCAACAAGCTTACGACCTTGACCATCTTTGGATTATACTGCTTGACCAAGGAAAGCAAGGTTTGCATTGTCTTGCCAGTGTCAATTATATCTTCAACAATCAAGACATTCTTTCCAGTTAAAGTTGAGAGATCATCTCCACCAATTACTTTTATGTCCCCTGTTGACTGGTCATTGTAGTAGCTCTTCAGTCTGATAAAATCCACAGTCATGGGAATGGATCTCTCACTATTTCTATTCAATACTTTGATGTAATCCAGCAGGTCAGTAAAGAATTTATAACCCCCCTTGAGCACACAAAGGGCTACAACGTGATGGCCTCCCATCTCCTTCATCACATCTTGAGCAAGCCGTTCAGTCCTGTCCATAATTAGTCCATAAGGAATAAACACCTTTTCCAAAACCTCAGCATAATGATTAGGTATGCAAAATAAATCGAGGTCATAACCTGGTTCATCATCACTAATCACGACGCTGGGGCTGCAGGTCGCCATAACGGAGCCAGTCGGCACGCGGGATGACAGATGAGAAAGAGGACGTTGGCTGCAGAGGAGAAGAGGCGGCGGAGGCGCAATGGGAGGCGGCGCTGCACGGGAAAGCCGAGGGGTTCCCGGGAACGCTCTTCTTTTTATTTGTTTTTTGAGACAGAGTCTCACTTTGTTACCCCTCAGTGGAGTGTCATGACATTGCAGCTCATAGCAACCTCAAACTCTTGGGCTCAAGTGATCCCCTTGCCTCAGCCTCCCGAGCAGCTGAGACTACAGGCGCCCACAATTCCTGGCCATTTTTAGAGATGGGGGGGAGTCTCACTCTGTTTCAAGCTGGTTTCCAACCTGTGAGCACAGGCAGTCCACACACCTTGGCCTCCCAGAGTGCTAGGATTACAGAGGTGAGCCGCCGTGCCCGGCCCATTCTGTTTCTTTTACTTGAATATGTTAAGACACTGTAGGAAAAAACTGGCCAGTTTTCAAGCAGAACTTAGAGGGCACGTTCGGCTGTGGAGGCAGAGGCCTCAAAGTAAAAACTTGGGACAAACATCAAATTCAGGGCGACGCTTCAAGAACTATGTCCAAGCCAAGGAGATTTTGATGATTTCAATGATGCCTAGTATACTCTTTCCCCAATAATAAGGCCTTCTTAAAAGTCTTAAGGAAGAGGCTTTGCTCAGAAGACCAGTGGGAGTGGCTGCTGGGGTTGGGTTCATCTGAATCAGATTCATGTGAAGACCACAAAATACTTAAGGAAGTTGTATTTTATAAAGCACTGCCAACTGGGTTAACATGGATTGGACCTTTTAAAGTGCAAAAAGCCCTCTGTGCCCTCAATTTGCTAAAGGCAAGAAGTCCATTGAGAAAGTTGCTCAAATGGCACATTCTTCAAAACAGCAAATAAAGTGCTGGAAAAAGAGGGAGACACCCAAGAGGGCCAAGGTAAGGGTCAAGCTGAGATATTGCCTGGACAGATGCTAAAGGCCAGGTGTAGTTGAGGAATGTTTCTTGCTCTGTGGGACTTGAAACTGTCTTCCAAGTGGATTTTAGAATTGCTATGGACCAGCAATCACTCCGTGTCTCCTGTTCCTCCTCTTTTCCTCTCCACGTATTTATTGTGCTTACCCTTACTTGTTTCACCACCATACTCTGGGTGTGTACAGTAGACAAGCCATCTCTTTAGTCTGCAGGTCTAAGCTGGAGAGGAGCTGGATGGGAGAAGCCACCTCTGACTCTGAACAGACCAGAACATCCTTGATTTTGAGCCTGATGCTGAGATTAGATGAGACTCTGGGGGATCTGAAGAACAACACTACTAAATAATCATAGCATGGGTGGAAAGTATCACTTCCAGTGGGAGACTCCGAGTGTGAGGTTTTTCCAGCTTGTTAAGAGTAGAAGGAGGGGGCGGCGCTTGTGGCTCGCAGGAGTAGGGCGCCGGCCCCATATGCAGGAGGTGGCAGGTTCAAACCCAGCGCCGGCCAAAAACTGCAAAAAAAAAAAAAAAGAGTAGAAGGAGGCTGACTGCCAGCGTTCCTAGCCTTGATGGTCAAGACGCCCCCACCCACGACTCCCCTCCGGGACCTGATATTCGCTCAAACTCAGTTATTTCTTTCTTTTATTTTTAATTGTTTTTTTTTTTTCCTGAGAGACAGAGTCTCACTTTGTCACCCTCAGTAGAGTGCCGTGGTGTCACAGCTCACAGCAACCTCCAACTCCTGGGCTTAGGCGATTCTCTTGCCTCAGCCTCCCGAGTATAGGACTACAGGCGCCCGCCACAACGCCGGCTATTTTTTTGTTGCAGTTTGGCCGGGGCTGGGTTTGAACCCGCAACCCTCGGTATATGGGGCTGGTGCCCTACCCACTGGGCCACAGGCACAGCCCTCAACCTCAGTTATTTCTTGAACGAACATTTACTGGGCACCAAGCAGGTACTTTGTTTTGTCCTAGGCTCGCCAGCTACAGAGGGAAAAGGATCCGGAGGCGGCGACGCCCAGCCTGGGGGAAGAAACCAACACTAGGTAAGCACTTGGCATCCAGGGGGTGAGCTCCCTGGAATAAACGCACTGAGTCACTGGCCTCGGGCAACCATGAACGCCAAACTGCTCCGGAGTAGCTGCAACTCAGCGCAGAGCGCCTTGTGCGCACGCGCGGGGACAGGGCGGTGCGTCACTTCGCTGCGACTGCGCGTGACGCCACAGTCCGACGGCTACCGGAAGGGGCGCCCGGTTGGGCACACGGGGGAGGAGGCGCGGCTGGTGAGCCTATGGCGAGTTCCGCGGGGCTGGCATTGTGCGGGCAGACATTGGTGGTGCGGGGTGGTAGCCGATTCCTGGCTACTTCTACTGCGAGCAGGTGAGGGGGTCTTGGGGCAGGGACCCCGACTCTCCCGCGCCGCCGGGGTTGCAGCGCTGTGGGGAGACTGGAGGGGGCGAGCCCCGCCGCAGCCCTCCAGCCCCGCAGCCCCCAGCCCCTCCGGCCTGCTGCGTCTCCGGGCGTGAAGCGCCCGCTTTCGCCGGCCTGGGTGGTGGTTGTGCCGCGCTCTATGCGGTCGGAGGCCGGGTGGGCTGGGTCTTGTGGGACTAGGGTCCCCAGAAGCGCTTTGGCTCACGGGGAGAATCAACGGCCCAAGTCTTCCTGGTGTGGGGGACTCACCTTGGCGAACTGTCACTGAACCCCAAACGCGCTCCCTCTCGCCTGCCTGCGGGTGCACCACGCGAGTAGCCTGGACGGCTCTCCTTTTGCTTTCTGATTTTGATATGGGACTTTCCGGTTCTTGATCTCGGTGATTCGAAGAATGAATCCACCGACCACAGATCAGTGGTAAGACAGGATTTATTTACAGAAACAAAGAATACAAAAACACCAAAGCTCCTGGCAAAGAGGATCCAGGGTGGAGAACAAACTCTTGCTCCCTCTCTCTCTCTGGGCTCTCTGCTCAGGGATATATATAGTCGCATGGGTTTATTTAGCTGGAGCTCAATTATTACATTTAGCGGGGTGGGTCCTTTAAAATGACATTCTGCCTGACATTTAGCAGCTTGGAGCCGGAACACAGCTAATGAATGGCTACAATCCCTTTCATTCAGGCCTAGGAAACATACGTGAAATTGACCAGCCATAGAATGGGTGGGGTTCCCCTTTCAGCCGGAAGTGCTCTGGAAAGGAGACTCCGAGGCGCCGGTGTCTTCCTGCGCAGTTGTGTGGTGGCTCTGGCTACTGGACCCGCCTTTGGCCCTCCTGCCTACCTTCCAGCCCGCTAGTTCTTCTGCTGGCTGCTGCGCACCAAGACTGCCAGGGTTAAGGCGGCAGGTCTGGCGCCACCTGTCCAGTATAAATTTCATTCCCTGTTAGGGTATCTCCAGTGCTGGATGATGTCCGGGACCCTTTTTTTTTTTTTCTTTTTGAGACAGTCTCTCTTTGTTACCCTGGATAGAGTACTGTGGCCTCACAGCCCACAGCTCACAGCAATCTCTAGCTCTTGGGCTTAAGCGATTCTCTTGCCTCAGCCTCCCAAGTAGCTGAGACTACAGGCGCCCACCACAACCCCCAGCTATTTTTCTGTTGCAGTTGTCGTTGTTTAGCTGGCCCAGGCCGGGTTCGAATCCTCCAGCCTTGGTGCATGTCACCGGCGCGGTAACCACTGTGCTACAGGCGCAGAGCCTGATCGAATAATCTTGACCCAGAAGCCTGGTCGGAATTACTGGTCGTTAGTTGCGGCCTCTTGTTTCTTGTCCCAGGGCAGTGTTGATTCTTTCCTACTGGAAACTTGACATGGCTGTCAAATGAATAGCATATTCTTTGAAACGTTTAGTTTGAGAAAGCCACTTTGTTGCCAAGTTTAGATCTCACAAAAAATTAACTCAGAACCTATCACGTTTCCTCCATTATTTTGTTTCAGAGATTCACAGCTTAATACATTCCTCAGTGAGCCATTGGTGTAGTAAACT
>CAUYRH010030005.1:0-14254 GCA_963574655.1 Perodicticus potto | reverse complement strand
GTGACATTAGGTTGTTCATTTGTTATCTTGCTATCATTTTGATGTAGACATTTAAGCCTAATGAACCTTTATCTCTTTATTTTTGCCCATAATTTTGAAAGTTTATTTCCTCTTTGTTATTCTCTTATGAGAATCTTTCATTTCCTTCTTAATTTCATCATTGACCCAAGAATCACTCTTCAGCAAGTTGTTTAATTTCCGTGACTATGTGTAGATTTGAGTGTTTCTCTTGAAATTGATTTCTATTTTTATTACACTGTACTTTGAAGATAAATAATATAATTTTGATTTTATTTAATTTGATGATACTTGTTTTGTGGGCAAAGAGATGATTAATCATAGAAAATGTCCCATATGCTAATGAGAAGAATAAAGAATTTGTTGGATAGACTGTACTATAAATGTCTGTTAAGTCCATTTGTTCTAGAGTCCTAGTCTTAAGTTCAGTTTTTATTCATTTTCTCCTTCAATGATCTGTTGAGTTCTCTCATTTAGATACTAAAATCTCTGGCCATTAAGGCACTATTGTTAATTTCTTTTGTTAGATCTGGAATAATTTCTACCATTAATCTGGGATTTATATGTGTTCTATATATTAGGTGTATACATATTTTGGATGGTAACATGTCCTTGCTAATATGTTCTCTTTACCATTATATAATACCATATTTTTTAACCATTGTTGATTTAAAGTTCATTATATCTGATATTAGAATGGCACACTTGCTTGCTTTTGGATTTATTTGCATGAAATACTTTTTCCCACTCCTTTATCTTGAGTTTATGCAAACTCCTCTGGGTTACATGTGTTTCTTAGAGAAAACAGTCAGATTGTGTTTTTCCATCCATTTAGTCAGTCAATATTTTTTACATATGGCAATCAGACTATTCATGTTATATATTAATATTGACATGTGGGGATGCTATTCTGTTCACCACATTATATAATAACTTTTTTTTTTATCTTAATGCTACTTCTGGGTGTTTTTACACTGGAAGTATCTATTTTACTGTTCTATGTATAATATACCTTTCGGCATTTTGGGGAGAGAAGACCTAGTAGTAACAAATTCCTCTCGTGTTTGCTTGTCTGAAAAGTCTTTATTTTGCCATGATTTATGAAGCTTAGTTTTACAAGATACAGATTTTTTGGCTGGAAATTGTTCTGAATAAGAAAACTAAAAATTGGGCAGCACCTGTGGCTCAAAGGAGTAAAGCACAGGCCCCATATGCCAGAGGTGGCAGGTTCAAACCCAGCCCTGGCCAAAAACCACAAAAAAAAAAAAAAAAGAAAGAAAGAAAAAAGAAAAAGAAAAGAAAAGAAAACTAAAAATTGAGCTCCAATCTCCTTTATCCTATAACAGTGGTTCTCAACCTATGGGTCGCAACCCCTTTGTAAAAATGAAAATACATTTTGGCATTAGGAAGGTTGAGAACCACTGCCCTATAAGAATCTACTGAGAAGTCTGCTGTTAGCCTGATTGATATTCCCTCATATGTTATTTGTTACTTTTATCTTGCATCCTGTACAATCTCTTTCATTTTGACTTTGGCTGGGTTGATGACTATATGTCTTGGAAGAATCCTTCCTGTGTTTGAGGATCATTTTGTGTCTGAGTATCTGAATCTCTTGTAATACCAGGGAAGGTCTTCTCAATCATTCCCTGAAATAGATTCACCATGATTTTGCCTTTTTATCCTTTTCTTCTAGAATACCTCTAATCCATATGTTGGTTTGCTTTACATAGTTCCATATTTTCTGAATGACTTTTCATTCTTTTTTATTCTTTTTTCAGCATCTTTGACTGAGGGAGTTAGTTAGAAAGCCTTGTCTTCAACTTCTAAGATTCTCTACTCTGCTTTGTCTATCCTGTTGAAACGTTCAACTTTCTGCTATATATTGCATTTGTATAAATGACTTTTTCCATTTTTTAAGTTGTGTTATACCCTTTCTTATATTGCCTATATGTTTAGTAAGTTTTTCTTTATTTTTTTTTTTTTCATTCATATCCTGCAACATTTTTTTGGTTTCTTCATGTTGGGTTATTTATTTATTTATTTATTTATTTATTTATTTTAATTTTGTGGTTTTGGCCAGGGCTGGGCTTGAACCCACCACCCCTGGCATATGGGGTTGGCACCCCACTCCTTGAGCCACAGGTGCCACCCTCTTTGTGTTGGTTTTTAAGTTTCTCTGCCATTCCATTCGTATTCTTTGCCATCCGTATTTTGAAATCTATTCCTGAAATTTTGATAATTTCCTTTTTCTTGGGGGTATTACTATAAATCTATTGTGATCTTTTAGAGATATCAAGCAAGCTTTTATTTTTTTAATATTGCCAGAATTATTCTGCTGTTTTTCTTTTATCTGCTATCACATCTTTTAGCTCATATTTAAGATGCACCTAATCTTTACAGATAGGAACTCCTTGACTCAGTGAGAAGAAGTCACAGGATAGCATTATTCTGTATGACTTTGGAGGATTGACCCACTAAGAGAGGGGCACCTGCACTGAGATCCTCCAATGCAGCTGTTCTCTGCATCATCTTGCCGTCTTGTTTCCCTGTTGTTGTCACGGTATAAGCCGGTGCTGGGGCATGTTTCTACAGAGTGGTGGTTTAATTCCCAGGCCAGTGATAGAAGAGTGCAGGGGGTTGGATGAATCCTTCTCTATGGGGGCAGGTATTATGTATTTGAGTTTGTTCTAATCAGGTCTCTCTGTCACAGTGGATGTGGCAGATTAGTGTGCTACAGGACCTTGGTGGGAAGCTACGTATTTTGAGAAACTTTTGTGATCACTTGTGCATAGCATAAGACTATAAACAGTGACATAAGGTCATGTCACCTTGGTGGGCACCTGGGAAGGTTGCAGGACCTTGCCAGATTCTTGAGTGAGTTGAGGGACTGCAGTTGATGACCAGACAAGTCACAGGACCTTGGTAGGCAGCTAGACACTGCTTGGGACCTTGGCTGGTGCTGAGCAGGTTGTGGTACATTTATCTGCACCGAGGCAGCTTGTCAAGCTACAGTACATGTGCTGACTGGCCATATTAAGGGAGGATAGGAGACATATGATACCCTGGTGAGATGTTAGAGTAGCTGAGGTTCTCCCTCTGCCGAGTCTAACTGAAGCAGCAGCTTCAGGGCTACTTAGATGGTATTGTCAGTGCTATTGAGATGGTAAGATGGTGATATGCTAGCAGCATATGCTGAGGCCAGTTGCAGTGGGCACCTACTCTGCTTAGATCCCTGGGAGGCAGCCAGTGGGAATGGTTGGACGGGGTGCATGGACACCCAGTACACTACATATGAGACTGCTCCCTCTCTGCTCCCTCCCTGGCCTTCAGGGTTAATGAGAAGGTGGCTGCTGAGGAGCTTATCCCTCTGCAGACCAGGCACTCTGGGGCTGAGAGGGCAGAATGGCATTTATTCCAGGAATCTGGGATAGGAAGCTGGTGGGACCCTATAGTGCCTACTTGCTGGTGCAGTGGTGTTACGGTCTCTAAGTAGCTGCTAATCAGTTCAGAGTTCTGTTTTGAGGGGGATGCCCCTATAATGTGGGTTGCAGAGTTTTCTAGGGGTGTTCAGAACCCTAAAGAATCTCTCCCTTGAGCCCTCCCCATGTGCAGATGCTTCCCCCAGGTACCTTCTGACCTGGCCAAGTGGGTTCCCTCACCTGTCTCTCTTCCACTTCAGGTGTCTCTAGTTACTCCTCTAATGATTCACAGTGCTCTGAAATAGCCCATGTGTGGGTGAACCTCTACCTGGAACCATTCATTCTTTCTTTCAGAGTAGCAAGTTCAGGCTGCTTGTATGAATAGTCTATCGTATTGGCCCCTTCCCTTTTAGATTTTATTTTTATCTTCAATTCCAAACAGTTTTGGTGTTGTATGTCTCAGAGCTCATACTTCTTCACCAAATTGAAGGTAATCAATAATTTTTTAATGTTATTTCAGATTCTCTCTCTCTCTCTCTCTCTCTCTCTCTCTCTCTCTCTATATATATATATATGTAAATATGTATGTATATATATCTTTGCCTGTTTTATTGATGGTTCTTCTCAAGTCTTATAATTCTTAACTTCATTTTCAGTTTTAAATTTTTTTTAATAATTTTATTGAATCATAATTGTGTACATTGGTGCAATCCTAGGGCAGAATGTGCTTCATATACAATCAGAAACATTTTGATCATACTGTGAGAGATAGCCCTCATAGCATTTTCTGAATCGCTATATAAAGACATTGATACTCTACATTTGGAAGAAAAACTATCCAATGTACTCAGCCCTAATATAGAGCTAATTTATAGCTTCCATATGAAGATATTTTTAAATTGTTTTTATAACTCTAATATTCTTTATTATCTCTTGTAGGAAATGTGTAATTTAGCATTTTTTCTGACATAATTTCATTTATTTTAGTATTTTTTAAAAACTACTTCTACATTTATATAGGGTATTTTTTTTTTTTAATATATGTGCCCTTTCAGAGTTTTTGAATTTCTGACTGAAGACATTTTTGCATGTCTATAAATGGTTGTTTAATAATATGTAGTTTAGTTTGCAATGTATTGTTTCAGTTTCTCTGTTCTTCATTGCTCTGTAAAACAATAATTTTAGGTCCTGGTAGAAATGACCAATCCCTCAGCTTGATCAGGAAAAGTCTAAGATTATCCTGGAATATCTGGTCCCACCACAAAAGCAGTAACAAAAAATGGGGAATCACTTCTTGGCCTCTTGGCTAAGATCAAGTGTAAAAAAATAATGGGTACATGCCATGTATTGGACCTGGCTTATGCTGGATTGTGAAAGTTAATGTTCATGTTAACCAAATAATTTTATTCTCATCTCCTGTTTTTTTCTTAAGCTAGCCTATATACATCTTTCTTACATTACTATTTGTTTTGTAATGTCTTCCACTTTTTTTTTTTGGTAGGCTAGAAGTAACAGGGTAATTAGTAGAATTAATAATTGTATTTCTTAGTTCAAAAGTTCTTCTTATCCCTCGGCAAAGGTAAGATTTATTTCTTTAACCAACTGTGACCAGTTGATTGGTAAGATTGATTTCTTTAACCAATGTGTAAAAGTTAACTTTGAATGTCTTCTGATCTTTGTGGTACTATTTTGTTTCTGCCAGCTTCCTTGTTTTCACCTGATGTGTCCTTCTTTCTCTTTATCATCAAACATCCAAGGGACAATTTCTCTATTCAAGGAAAACCAATTCCCCTAAAGTATGCCTTTCCTAAATTTTACACTCAATACCTGCTTTTGGATTCACTACTGGCCAGTATCTAAACCTTTATATACATTAGACCTGTTCCAAATACTTTCTCATATATTGTGGGTTTTTTTCTTCAAATGATATAATATGGATTATACAACTCAAAATATTATGTCAGTAAGTTCAACTTTTGTGTAGTTTCCCTGTAACCCTTCTCTAGCATGGTCTCTAGACAATGCATTGCTGATATTGAATATTTCTATCAATAGATGAAATAGTGTAATTTACTGTCTTTTCTATATGCATGTTTTTTTGAATGGGAAGATAAAGGGATCCCACTATTATATTTTAAAAACCTAGATATTCATTTTGGAAATTCTGCTATGGCTAAAACCTGACATTTGAAATAGAAGAGATGGGAAAATCCTGAGATCTGAGTAAAAGTTTAAATATATTACAATAATTCGAAAAATGAAAATAACTATAGATAGAACATGTGCAAGGTCTCTAAAAGGAAAAATAATTTACATGGAAGAAAACAAGTGTATTGGTTTTCACTACTTTATCCCCTTTTCACTACTATAAAGGAATGCCTAAGGCTAGGTAATTTTAAAAGAAAAGAATTTTATTCAGTTCATAGTTGTACAGACTGCCCAAGAAGCATCAAGCCATCACGTGCTTCTGGTGAGGGATAAAGGGATCTTCCAATACTGGCCGAGGGTGAAGTGGGAGAAGGCTGTCTCATGACGGAAAAGCAGCAAAGGAAGGAGGAGGTGGTGAGAAGCTCTTTTAAGAACAGTTCTCAAGGGAACTAACAAAGTGGAGATCACTTATTATTGCAGGAAGGGCCCAAGGCCATTTGTGAAGGATCTTCCTCTCTGACATAAACCCCTCCCAGCAGACCCCACATTCCACATTTGCGGAATCCAAACATCCAAATCAAGTCAACAAGATCATTCAATACTTGGTTGTTTGGAATTAAGACTTAATGAGGTGAGGGAGTGTCATAAAATTTTATGAGACCCCAAATATTAGTATATCTAGCATATTAAGTAATGGATACTATCTGTCTCAGCCCTATCTGTGCATAGTAAATGAATGAGAAACTTAAGTCAGAATAAAACAATTTTTCATTTATATGATATATCTCATGTACAGTTACATGTCAGAATGTATCTACAAATAAATTAATATTTAATTTTCAGAGTTACCATATAATAATCACTACCAATGTGTAAACAAGGAGATTGTTGCTCAAATAGTTTAAGTTTTAAATATTGTTCCCATGGCTCAATAGATAATAAATGACAAAGCATTTATTCAAAGTTATCTCTAAGTACAATTACATTTTTAAAGGTAAACTAAAATATTAGCCAATAAATAAATATTTTGCTCTACATAAATCATTTTTTAAAAAAAAGTAAAGTCAGCAATCTGAATTCACAACTTCCATTGAAAGGAATCTCCTCATCTAAGTTGGAAGAAATATTTTGAGAGGTAAATCTCAACATCTTGACATTTTATTGCCTGTCCATAGAGTTCTCTGCCCAAATCAAGGCATGTCAGAATGGATTTCACTACAGGAAATAGATTAGTTCAGTAGGTCAAGCCAGGTCTGGGCAATTCCTGTTTTACTATAAAAGAAAACACTGTGATTTTCTTAACTTAAGTGGATATTGACTTCTACTATGGAGAAGATCAAGATTTATTATCTCAAATGATAGCCAACAGACTAGCTGACAACTATTGATGGGGGAAAATCACAGCAGGCCACCAAGGCACCACTGAACCTGGAGAAAGATCTTGTGTGCCTTGCACAGCGGGATAACGCCAATCTCACATCACGAAAAGAGACCTTGGTAGCAACAGGCAGGATATTAAAGTGTGTCTTTCCATTGACTCAGTGTGTGGTGTTTCTCTAATGTCTTAGCAGTTTTCAGACTGAGAGTAGCTATTTGTAGAATTAGAGGGCCAGACATGAAAATAGGTATAATGATATGAAAGGTATAATGATATGAAAGCCTTAATTCTGTGGTAAAAATAATACTAATGAGTCATTCAAAATGATCTTGCTTTATATCGTGTCTGTTTAATAATAAATCAAATTTGTAAAACCATGCAATTTATTTATACATTTTTTAATAGGGTTAAATTTCCATTGAATACCAAGAACACTTCATAAAATATTATTAGATAAGTAGGAATTTCAACAATTTTTTAAAATGGTACCTTTAAAGAATAAAGTTAATGTACCTAAATAATGTTCCAAAAAAGCTTCTAGAGATAGAATAAAAGGTTTATGGATTTAAATACTTTGTTGTCTGGCATCCTATGGGCACAAGCTTGGCAAAATACAGACAAAAATTAAGCCCCATGGAGCCATATTGAGTAAACACAATGCAACCTGTTCTTACTTTTGTTAAGATGAAAATGCAGCATTCCTACTGCTGAATAAAAGCAAAAAGACACATCCCCAAATACAAGTCAATAGTCCATTGACTGTGTACAATACACACACAGCAAAGAAGAGAAGACCAGATGGAGTCAGGGGGAAGATGAGTATGGTGAGCTGTGCTCTGGGACGACCCCCAAAGTGCCTCACCCTCTGGTATATACACACCTCCTCCCTGTTAGCCCTCCAAATACTAAAGTGCTGCTGCGAAGTGAATTTCCAGATGTAAATAAGGTATCAAGGTCCCAACACAGCTGACTTGAAGTTTGGGAAAGTATTCTCAGTGAGCCAGACCTAATCTGCTGAGGCCTTGAAGGGACTGGGTTTTTCATGGGGAGAGTAATGAATTTCAGTGGATGTAACATAAGGAGGTTGTCCATGTCTGGCTTTGAAGATGGAAGGAGCCACATGATAAGTAATGCGACTGCTTCTTGGAGCTGACTGTGGATCAACTTTACTGGAGCTTGGAAGAGGATTCCATTCCCAGATGAGAACAATGAACAGCCACAAACCTCATTTTTACTTTGTGAGGCTTTGATCAGAGAACTGGGTCTTGCCACACCCGGACTTTGGGTCTACAGAACTACGAGCGAATAAAAGGGTATATTTTTATGCTGCTGAACTTATGAAAAGTTGTTACCCAAAATTGAAAACTAATACAAGAGAAGCAAGAGTAAAATGTTGGTATGTTAATAAATAGAAATAATTTAAATTCTCGGGTAAAAGATGAATATTATTGGTTTTCATCTACACAAATAACAAACATTATGTATAAAGGCTCAACTTAATCAAAAATAAAAATAAGAATTACAGCATTAACAAAAAAGATTAATAAAATATTACTGGTAATCAGATAAGCAAACCAAAAAGAAATGGTAGTAATGGACAGATCCGTTTTGTATAAAATAAAGTTAAAGATGAAAGACCACAGAGGTAAAAAGAAGTATCTTTAGTAAATATAAAAACATATCATCTATGGGGAAAGATACCACAATTATTAGAAAATCCAGTGTCCACTGGATTGCTGAATATGCTAATATTAAATACTATGCTAATATTAAATATGCTAATATTAAATATCCAGTGTCCACTGGATTGCTGAATATGCTAATATTAAATACATACCGTCATAGGTATACTAGAGACGTATCATAATTTATATAATTTATGAATAAATTCTTTATTTTCTAAACACAGTATAGCAGATGCCTTTTCTTTTTTTTGTAAAAGGCTAGGAAGAAATATTTAAAGCTTTGCAGGCCATAGAGTCTGTATTGTAAGTATTGAAGTCTGTTGTTGTAATGCAAAAACCAGAGAAAATATGTAAATGAATGTGTTCACTGACCAAAAATTTATTTTTAGATAATGAAACTTAAATCACAAGTAATCTTCACATCATGAAATACTATTCTTTTTACTTTTTACTTTTACTTTTTATACTTTTTACATTGTCAAGAAAATGACAACATTCTTAATTTATGGAGGATAAAAAAAAAAAGTGGTGTTCCTAATTTTGCCTTTGGCCATAGTTTGCAAACTGCTGATCTAAATTCTTCTTGTTCTGGAATCAAACACATGAGGACTCAGAGTACCCTTTTACTTCTCAACTCATAATTATAACTCTCATTACCTATTGTCATACACAAAATAGCTCCAGACAGACGGGATGATCCTAATTCCTGCTAGCATGGTGTAATAACTCTGACAGTTATATGTGGTCCAAATTTTCTGGCATTTCTTCAGTCCACAAAACACAAAGTAAATAAAAGAAGGAATTATCATTGGTGAACAATCAGTTCATTTCTTCCCGGATCTCTCAGTGACGGGCCACATTGCCTTTGTTAGTTCACACACACACGGGTAAGGCGTGTAGTTGTGTCATCCTCTGTTGGGGTCAAAGCTAAACTTTCCCTTTTCCCTTGGGTTGGTTCACTGAAAAGATCAAATCACAGTTATAGTAGATTAATAAGAGAAAGTTTTGTTTCCAAATACCAAACCTTGTGCTTGGGGGGAGCCAGAAGAATGATTTCCTAACATTTCAGTGATGGTCAGTAGCTTTTAGAGATAGGGAGGGGTTGGAGTGTGGAAAGTTTATGTGCAGCATTTGGTTGCTAAGAGGGATGTGTGGAGATGGGTGGAAACAGATTGATTTGCAGATCAACCTGAGAGACAAGTTGTGCTTCAAATGACCTTAAAGCCAGGTCTATGTGACGAGGAGTCCAGAGCCCCTTTTCTGATTCTGAATCAGGTTACTCAGGTTTTATAGAGGAGAAGCCAGTGCTTTCTGATCAAAAGTGGTCTTTTTACTTAAAATATTCTTTATACCAAGGAATCATCTTTGGGGGGTGAAATTTCCTTAACTCCTTTACCCTTTATCAGTGATGAATTCATGTGACAATAAAAAAAAAGGGTAATTGAAAGATAGAATCACAATGAATTTAAAGTACAGCAAAGAGCTAAAAAGTGGTAATGGTGAAAGGAAATATGAATTAAATGTAAACTGAGTTGTGTGAGAAATAGGCGACCATGGGAATGTTGATACAGCTACTGTTCAAGAGGCACTAGATGAGTAGCTGCGAGGACTCGACGAAGACGGGCTCTCGTATAAATGAGGAAATGTTTGTGACAAAAATGATGAAGATGTCCCAGAGGAACTGATGTGGGGAAAGAAGCTCACACTAAGAAAATTTTCAAGTATTCTATGATATTCAGAGTGAAAAGGGCAAAATGTTAGAACCAGATCTAAGCTCTGGAAGGAGCATGACATTCTCTCTAAATACGGATCAAAAACGTTTTCACATAGTAAATGAGAAAATCTCATGAATGTTATGTCAATCAGGTTGATCAAAATATCTCAGATTGTATGTGAAACCCGCACACTGTACCCCATGATTGAATTATTGTACACAGCTATGATTCAATAATAAAAAAAAAAAGAGCAGAGTAAAGACGTTCACCCCATACGGCAGGTTTTACAATGGGAGCAGAGCAAAGCATCGCTCAAAATACCTTTGCCAAGTTTTCATAAAAAAAATAAACGATCTAATTCACAATATTTCTCAAAATATGCTAAATAAATATCAGTTGCACTAATTCTCCTTTTCCCTATATATTTATAGCCGGCAGTGAGAGCATTTTGTTTGCCCTGGCACAGGTGTGGTTTCCCCCATTGGCCTTTCAGATTTCTGCACGGCTTTGTTTTGTGCGCACGTTAGCGTCTCCCACAACCCTGCAGGGTGAGCACTGCCCCTGTGCATGTGGCGGTGATGGTGGTTGCACATGCATACTTGTGTGTCTGTTACAGGATTATTTAACATAACAGTCTTTTTGACATCAAGTAGTCAAAATTGTACACATATTTAAAGAAATGAAAAAACTGTATTAAAATTGTAATACTCGGGTGGCACCTGTGGCTCAGTGAGTAGGGCGCCAGCCCCATATACCAAGGGTGGCAGGTTTGAATCTGGCCCTGGCCAAACTGCAACAAAAAAATAGCTGGGCATTGTAGGGGCGCCTGTAGTCCCAGCTACTCGGGAGGCTGAGGCAAGAGAATCACCTAAGCCCAAGAACTGGAGGTTGCTGTGAGCTGTGACACCCCAGCACTCTACTGAGGGCGACAAAGTGAGACTCTGTCTCAAAAAAAAAAAAATTGTGATAATTAATGTTGATACAAAAGTTGAATACAAGTCACGCTGAGCACCTCTTCTAATTGCAGAAGTCAAATGTGAATTGAGGAGTACAGTCTTTCCTTTCCTAAAACGTGTGTACCTTGTGTACACAATTTTTTCCCTCTGTATTTATGTAGTATACTGAGCAAAATAATAAGACTGGATTGTTCTGATATTAAAAGAAAGAAAAAGATATAAGTATGAACAACAAAAACAAAGAAAAGATTGGATTGCTGCATGCAGATCTCTATATTTCATGAGAATACACTTTATTTTAAAGAATAAATGGAACATTAAAAAAATGAACACATACATATTAGCGCAATAAAAAACTACACTTGGAAATGCATTCACATCCTACAGAGCACTTCAAAATGTTTAAAGAAGGGGTTATAAATACAAATATTCAAGGATTAGGTAGGGTAGGTAATGAGTGAAGGAGCCAGGAAACCAAGAAAATCTATAGACAAAGATTTTGCTAAAATAAGTAACGTGCCCTAGAAAAGCAAGCCAGCGTCTACGCAACTTCAGGCATAAATGTCATGAAGAAAATTGATGACATTAAGATTTTCATTAAAGTCGGAAACCCAGGCTTTGAGGAATATACTAAATTTTAAGTAGAGCTAGATTTTAAAGTGTGTGTTGGTAAAATAAAATAGAAGAAAGGAAAAGATAGCAGCAGAGAGTAAGTAGAACATACAGCTGATAAAGTTCCTATTATGATATGCAGGGGATCTTGGAAGGGATTCCATAAACACTAGACGATTAGAAAGTTATTCTACTGTGTCTTTTGCTGATTTAGAGCCCAAACTCATTTTCCGATAGTGACTGTTCTTTAGTGAATCCCAAGACCTTCTGTAGCCACTTCAAGGCAATAACGTCTCAGGTAAACTTCAGACTAGGTGAAGTTTGTAGACTAACTGGGAAACAAGATTCATGGCCTTGTACATGAATTTATGAATCTCAGCCCTGACAACAAAAAGCTAGGTTATATCAAACTGTACTTAAAACTAATTTTCTATAAGACTCTTGTTCCACATTTTAAAATGTAATAATCAGGAGTTAGACATAATATGAGATACCTAACTTTCCTTCTGTACCAGACACCGTTCCCAGGTTTTTGTGTGTGTTATTTTATCTTTTAACAACTCTGGCTTGTAAATACTTCATTAGTCCAATGGACAGATAAGAAACTAAGACACAGAATGATAAGTAATTTGCCCAAGATTATCTAGGTAGTAAAAAGCAGACTTGAGCTTTGAACAGTGATTTTGATCTAGATAAACCTAGAACTTTAGTTCAATTATTGTTGTAGCACTGTGAAAGACGCAGTTGAGGCAGAGCTAAAAACAAGAATGTTTTCTAAGAACTCTTAGAAAATGATCTCAAGAAAAATGTGCCATGTGGGGTGAGATCTACACAGGGCTTACTTACTTACTTTTGAAACATGCAGGAGGTAAATTAAATGATTTGAGGACCTAATAGTTAAGAAATTTGAAAAGAAAATGAAGAGAAACTTTGTGTTTCTGATTTTGATTACTCATGCCACCAACTGCACGTGAAGCAGTAAGATTAAGGAGTAAACTGTAGGCATCTTAATATTGGTGTATTTGAGCCCAGGACAATTTAATCTGAAGGTATAAATTTGGTAGTAAACAATATGCATGTATAAAACAGCAGACTGTTATCAGAGTAGCTGAAGTCACCCAACGTGCATATGTTTTTAGACAGAAAAAGAGCAATAAGTGATTGATCGTGATACTGGAATTTCCTCTTCAGTAGGTTCTTGGTTTCGGTGATTCAAGGAATGAATCCACGGACCACAGATCAGTGGTAAGACAGGATTTATTTACAGAAAAGAAAAGAGTATAAAAACATCAAAGAGAGAAAGAGACAAAACAAGCCAAGTGTGGGGGGAAAGCTCTCTCTCTCCTTCTCTCTGTCTCTCTCTGAGCTCTTTGTACAGGGGTTTATATAGGCTCATGGGTTCCTTGTATGTGAGGCCAGGAAATGAATGGACACAGTCTCTTCCACTGGGGTGAGGTAAATGAATGTGTTAATGAATGGACACAGTCTCTTCCCTCAGGGCAAGGTGAATGAATGTATTAATGAATGGATGAATGTATTGATGAATGGACACAGTCTCCTCCGCTGGGGCGAGGTGAATGAAAGTATTAATGAATGGACACAGTCTCTTCCTCTAGGGCAGGGGTCCTCAAACTATGGACCATGGGCCACATGCGCCCCACCGTGGACATGTATCTTGCCCGCTGGGTGTTTTTGCCTCCACTGCCTGTCCTACTTAGCAGCGAACTCATCCCGGGCCGCAAAATCTGTTAGCGGAAAAACCACTGGATGCATTCCCAAACAAAACGTGTGGATTCACTGGAAAAGTTGCAAAAGGAGTTCCAATTGAGATTTAAAGAGCTTCATCTCCATGAACGGAGCATACAGCTTTTCCATAACCCATTTTCTATTGACATTGAAAATGTGGAGGCTAGTCCCTGAAGTCGCCGCCCCCACTGCCCCTCTGCCAGCTATGCCAGCACCACCTCGGGCAGGCGTCTCAAGCAGGCGGGAGTCAGTCACTGACGGGTGTGGCGGGGGTGGCTGAGCGCTCCTGTGGATCTGGCTCCGGCTCCGGCTCTGTGCCGCGTCGGCTTTCCGGCTTCTCCATGGGGCAGGCCTGCGGCGCCCAGATGCTCTAAGAACGTTTCCACTGTTGCTAGGAGGACACACGCAGTGGGATTCAGAATTCCTGGAGAATTGCCTTTGTGAGAAGCTGGAAGCATTTCTTTAAATTCCTTCTCTTAGTTTTCCAAAGAAACATGAAGAAACTATGAACAACATTAGTAATGACGAGTTTGACTGCCACTTGCTTGGTTAAGGTTTTACTGCCAAGGACATTCTG